>PVKU01009195.1:0-64482 GCA_004027475.1 Anoura caudifer
CCCAAATACCATGATTCTGTGTCAGTTCTTCTTGTTTGCTGAGCTTGTTTTTAAGGTTCAATTGTTGACAGATATGTATTGGAATTTTAAGGAAACATCAAACTCAATTTGCTGCTTACATCCTGGGACAGTTTCACCCAAAAGGACACCTAGCTCGTCAGCCACCGTCACTGACCTCCCAGGGAAGATGGACACCAGGCTGGGCTGCGGGCAGCAAAGGGCAGGGGCCTCGTGCTGTGGCCCGAGGGTGGACACTCCACTTGCCACATTTGCTTCTCACAAGTGCACACTCCTTGTCGCTCTTGGCCACATTTTCTTGCTTGTACGAATGAATTGTTCAGCGAGCGCGCTGAACAAACCCCTGAACCACCACCCCCAGTCGACAGCCTTCCAAGAGGCGTCCCCCTGGGGCTGAGCTCATGGCCCCTGCTCTCAAGACGACTGTGACCTGTGTCTCCAGAACCAGGTGAAGGGCACCGCCCGGGGCTGCCTCCAGAGCACCCTCGGCAGCATCCTGGGGAGGCCCCAGCTCCAGTTCCGCCCTGGAGGGAAGAGAATTTGCCAAGGCTTGTCCCCAGTCTGGACACGTCGGGAGGCTTGCGCTCCTTGTGTGTGAAGCAGGATGGGGCCCTGTGGTCTGGAAACTCGGTGACCCTCTCACCCCTGAGGACAGAGTCGATACAGGGAATTCCCTTGCAGCCCAAAGTGTCCTGATTCCAAGCTCTTTGATTTGGCCCCATCGTGTTTCTGTCAATGGCCTTGAGAGACCAGGGGCCCGTCCTTGGACCTCGCTTACCCAGAACTGCTTCCAGTTGGGTGTGGAGGGACGTGCGGCTTCCACGATCCACTCTGTCTCAGGGGCCACGGAGCTCCACCCTTCAGCCTGCAGTCACGGTCCATCCCTCCAATCTGAACACCACTTCTCTCTGCACAGGGGCCCGAGCCCGCCACCAAAGACGGCAGGAGGGAGAAGCCAGGGCCTGGGCGCCCACCGCGGGAGGGGGAGCCCAGCAGCAGCGCGTCAGGTGTCCCTGTTGCTCTCGCCCGATCCGCCACAGCTGCCTCGTTTTCTCCCTGTCTCTCCTGCCTGTCTGCTGGGGACGCGGGGACAGTTTGACGTTTGCTGACATCTCAGGCGGCTGTGTTCACAGCACGAGTCCTACGCTGTGACCTTTAATCCGATGAATAGGTTTAAGCCCCACTTTCATTTTATCTTGTCTCATCCTGCTTTCGCTCCATCAATCAAGTCACTCTGTAGAAAGTAACCAGGCCCCCAGAACAGCAGCGTACTCCTCTCCAACTCCTATGCCCTGGACTCATCCGTCTTGCTGTTGCTCCTTCCCCTTATTTTCTTTCAAGGATTACATGAACATTCATATGTGTTATATTAGAGGAATAGACAGCCTTGTAAGAGGGAGCTACTTTCGCATAAAATACAGCCACCTGACAGCCTCATAGACCTCCGCGGACAAGGCGGGACTTACGCGTGAAGTTCAAGGCTGCCTCGCCTCGCGCGGCCGTCCTCCTGGAAGAGCCGGTGCACCTCAAGGGTGTTGCAGTCTGGGTCATTCTTGAAATACACAAGAGGGCCTGGATCGGGGTTTTTTTCCCCCAGATACACTGACGTTGAGCTAATTTCTACAGTTGTTCCCGTAGCGCTTCCAGGAACACCGATTATTTACAAAGGCTGCTCCAAGTTTCAGCCACCGCGACGTTTTCGTAAGCACGTTCTAGCTGACTGACAACTTACCTCTCCACAAGCAAGCACCTTAAGTCACATGACCCCGCTGACCACAGATGATTGGGCAAGGCAGAGACGTTCCATTCAAGCTTAGCCAATCCAATTTTCTCCAGGAAGCTTTATAATCGGAGGGAAGAGACTGAGTAGTCCACTAGCCATGAGAGAGCAACCGGGAAGGTGATGTAGACCGAGGGCTGCCGTTCTGGGCAGTGGGTCCAGAGCAGCCGGGCCGGCAGAGAGCGCAGCTACCATTCTGGGCCATGTCCACGGGGTGCCCAGAGCAGCCAGGCCGCAGAGAGCACAGGAAAAAGCAGGCGGGCAGCAAAGGGCCCGGGGAGAGGCGAGTGCTAGAACACCCTCATCAGGCTTGCGCATCCGATTGTGCTTGGGATCCAAGGAATACCTGGCCATCTACCTGTAAACCCTGCGCCCCTCGCTCTTGCATGGACAGATGGCTGCATGTCGCTGTGGAGCCGCCACCCTGCTAGGACGCACAGGGCAGTGCCTGGCCCCTCCTCCACCCCTTTCTCAGCACCGCAGGCTCCTCCCAGGTGGTCAGCTTGCTCCCTCTGCCCACTTGTGCCAGCGGCCCTCCCATGGCCTCTGGCGAGGGCCTGGGGGACACACAGCCAATTGTCCGCTGAGAAGAAGCCCAATCCTCAAGATGGGAGTTTCCAAGGTTTCACGTGCTCATGCCTTGGTATAATGCATCTAATTTTCAAGTTAAAAGAAACTTTACATTAAAGGACCATATGGCCCAAATTTATAACACAATCCTGATTTCAAAATACCCTTTCCATTTCCAACCAATCTATTCTCATTTGTGTCTCAAGAAGTGTTTTCCTTCCTTCTTCCGGTGGGGACCAGAGAATAAGTTAGGATCCAGTAGGTAAGGCCAGGAGCCCACAGTCTGGTGGAAGGTGAGACAGGGACAGCGTATTAGGATCCCTGGTGCGGCGGGGGGTGGGGTGCAAATGACAGAAGCCCACCTGCGCCGGGCTGGACAAAGAGATGGGCCACTGGCTCGAGGGGTCCAAGGAGCGAAGGATCAAGCCAAGAATCAAACTGCAGGCAGAATGACTGGATCCCCCATCTGGGCTCCTCCCCTGCCTGTGCACTGAGGCTCAGTTTACTCATCACTAGAGTGGGGAGATCGGGTCTCCCACGGAGCATTGGGATAAAGATTAAAAGTTAACTATCTCAGAGCAGCACCCGGAATACCTCAGGAAGGAGCCCAGTAAATTTCCCTTCCCCCCCCATACAGGTGTCCTGTAAGAATTACAAGAGTTGGAATCAAAATGCAGGAAAGCCCAAGAATACCCCATTCGTTGCCTGACACGCTGTTCGTGGAGAGCAACAAAAGATGGAAGACCAGGGAGAAGGGAGAAATGTCAGGGATGAAGGAACTTTCATGTAACTGGGGAGAGTCTCCCAGGCACCTTGAGTCCAACAGACATACCCCCTGCTCCTAAAACCAGAGAGGCGTGTTCAACCACGCCCCCTCCCCGATAGTTGCAGGAATTACCTCGCTTTGAACTGTATATAGTTTTTGTTAAATCCACGCTCAGAGGGAGAAACGTGGGCTCATCCTCATGCATGAGATGGACGGCCCCCTCCAAGACCACGGGCACGTGCTCCTACCTCAGTTACTACACGCACCCAGACACCAGCTTGAAGACAGAGCTAGCGGGAAGGACACGCAGCTCCTAAGTTCCCAGCGACTGCACAGAAGGGTAAAATATTGAAATGGAGCAGCTAGAGATCTGAAAATAGATATATATGTATAACGCATACAGAACAAAGATGCAAGAATGAATTGGGAATCTCTTATTAGAGACTGAGAACTCTCTGGAATTAGCATGTAAGTATTCATTTTTTTTTTTTTAAGTGAGAGTTCTGAAATCATCTGGCATCAATTGATGCTGATCAATAGCTTGGAAATAGGAAAACTTGAGGAGGCAAAGGAGGCTGCGGCAGGACCCCGGCCGACCCCTGCCCCCCGACCCCGTGTTTCACCCACACGCCGCTGAGGAGAGGTCTGAAGGAAGCAATCTAAGCGAGGGAAAAAGACGTCGATTTTATTGTCAAAAGTGCTCGTTATAATATAAAAAAGAAACAACAGAACTGTCTGCATAAAAAAGCAAACAATACATCACATGGCCAGACGGGGCGGGCACGCAGAAGGGTCCCCCCCCCAAGGGACCGGAACCACTAGGGATGGTCTGCTCGTGAGTGGCCCCGCCGGCGACACGCTCCCACGGCTTTGCCTTTTGGGCAGGAGTGTGCAGTTCTCTTTATTATAAGCAACTGTCGGGAAGTGTGGAGAAATGGCCCCTCTACTGCTGAGGAGTAGAACCTCGAAGACCAGCCGACGCTCACAGGGGGACGCCTGGAGCGAAGTCAGGTGCCGGGACGTGCCAGCCTCAGGGAACACGAAGAATTCCCGAGATGTGGGTGTGGGCACAGTCCCAGCCTGTGACGGAGGCAGGACAGAGGCAGAGGACCGAAGTGCCCCCCTCCCCGCCCCGGAAGACTCAGGAGGGCGCCCGAGTGGCCCAGCAATCAGGAAACCAGCCTGCTGACCACTCACCTGCACAGTTCCCAGGCCAAGTGAGGCCAGGCGTGCAGACGTGAGAGATCTGGGGAAACCTGGAATTTAGGGTGTGTCACGGCCTTACCGCCGGCCTCCGCTGGGGTCAGCTGGCACCCTGTGGGTTGCAACTTCTTCCATCGGCACACGCATCACAGGTCACAGCCAATGCTAAGCAGAGGCACCGGCTCAGGAGCCAAACTCCTCGTTCCCGACCCTGGTTCCAGTCCCACTGAGTCCGGCTTAGGGACGCCTCCCTCCAGGAGCAGACGCAACAGTGGAAAGAGGAGAACAACGAGAAAGGAGGCTGAGCCCAATTCCAGGTCTCGTCAGTAACTGGGGTCGCTCCCCACTTCTACCTTTCACCCCCTTTTCCACAATCGAGGGGCTTGAATAACCCCTTTTAACTGGGATGAGACCTAGTGCTGGCTGCCTGCTGTGCTGAACACGAGAAAAAACAAGACATAAGAGAATTAAGCCGGTTGCTAGAGCTAAAGACTCCACTTTGAGAGTTAATCCCAGGAGCAGAAGCAGAAACTGGTCAAACTGGTCCCGCGGGGGAACCAAAGGTCAAAGAAGTATCTTCCCTCCCCTCTCCACCGCTTTTGTGATGGGTCACTTCTCCAGTGGAGTTCCCTGGCCATGTGGAAGCCAAAGTAAGGAAGTAAAGATTTCTGGCTCAGCAGAAAGGACCAGGGTAGACTGCGTTGTTTTCAAGACCAGAAGTGACCCCCTCAACCAGAAGTCAGGGCCCCATGCCGTCATTTGCTCTTTGGAACTGAAAAACTGAGCCTCAGCTTCTCCTTCAGTAAAATGGGGCAGTGTTCGCCTTACTCACCTTGGACAGCTGAAGAAAAAGTGATCCGGGCGCTTGTTACAAAGGCAGGGAAGACCTCATTCAACTCCTAATGCGACAAGGACAAGTGGGGACCTCTAGCCACCGGGTGGGGTGAGGGGCTGGTGGATGGAACAGCAGGAAAAGGAGACAGCGGAGGCTGGGGGATTCTCGCTAAACTGACCTGGCAGGATTCTTGCTGCAGGCGGCCGAGGGCCAGCACATCAAAGCAGGCGGTAAGGAATTTCACCGGATACCAAGGGCAGGCCAAGGCCGAGACACAGCTGAAAGAGGGCTCAAGTGAGCCTCAAGTCTGGTCAAGAAGAGAGTCTTTGTCAAGCTGTAAGAATGGAAGACGCTCTACAACCTGCGTGTTAGGAGACTGTGAAGAATGACTTGCGTGGCGTTACATGTCTGTCTCTCACAGGCATTCGCTGGGAGGATGGTGTGGAACTAACTGGCGGTTCACGGCTGATAAAGAGCACAGTGGTCATTTCAAGCCTGATCAGACCCAATGCACAGCCTTCAGGCTCTGGAAACGGTACCAAAGTGCTCACAGCCAGTGATGCTAGGACCACCTGGCTTGCCTTTGTTCACCATCCATCGCCAACGACGGAGAGGTCAGTGGACCACTGCGGGCCTGGTCCTATCAGGCGTCAGAGGGAGGGGCCCAGCCAGGCACCCTAAGACGCAGGCAGTCTGGTCCCACTGCGCAGCTGGGAGGCGCCCCAGAATTGAGTCGTGGAGGGCTGTGCTAATCAGCCCTGTACTTCCCGCCTGGGGCGAAACAACAGCAGCAGTAACAGCGAGAAGCTTCCTCATCGTGGCTCAGGTCTTTGCAGTCATTTTACAGATTGCTATTTGCCATCCCTCAGGATTCTAGGAGGAAACTTAAAATTGTGTCACAGATTTGAAAACATTACCAGACCACCTGGCCAGACAGGTGGCTTCCCGTACCAGGCTGCATCAGTGGGCACTCTGATCCTTCCAGAAAGCTCTAGTGTGTGCCCAAAGTAAAGCCTCAGATGAACTTAGAGGACCATGAAAAGATGCTCAACATCACTCCTCACCAGGGAACTAAAATTAAAACCAGAGATATTACCTCGCCCCTGTCCGGACGGCTGTCACCACAAACAAGTGTCGGTGCAGATGCGGAGAGAAGGGCTCACGTGTACACTGGTGTTGGAATTGTAAATTGGTGTAGCCGCTACGGGAATAGTACGGAGACTTCTCAAAAAATTAAAAAGTACGGCTGTCATGTCGTCCAGCAATTCTCGGTATTTAACTGCAGAAAACAAAAACACTTGTTTGGAAACATATAAGCACCCTACGCTCACTGCAGCGTTACTAGTAACAGTGAAGGTGTGCAAACAACCTCGGCGTCCATCAGTAGATGAACAGGTAAAGAAGACCTGATGCATACGTACAAAGGATACTATTCGGCCCCAGAAACAATGAAGTCTGGCCATTTGCAACAACGTGAATGGGCCTGGAGTGTTTTATGCTCATTGATTTTAAGTCACAGAAAGACAAATACCATGTGATCCCACTTATAGTAGAATCTAAAAAAAAAAAATTAATTAATTAATAAAGCGGAAACAGACCCACAGATGCAGAGAACAAGCTGATGGTTGCCAAAGGCGAAGGGTTGGTGGGATGGGAATTAACGATAAAAACAGTCCAAGTCACTTTAAGAAAACAAAACCTAAGTCCAAGTCCAAAAAAAAGAAGAAGAAGAAAGAGGAAGAGGAGGAAGTCTGGAGCCAAGGACTGAGGGAAGCAAACTGGATCTGACCGAGGGCAGACCTGGGGGGTCGCCAGTCCAGTGCCAGACGAGAGAGGCCACGCGGCTGTGAGCCAGCGGAGCCCTGGCCATTCTTCCTGTGCCCAAGAAGCAGTAAGTTTTCTTCCCTCCAGGGCTTCTGTCCTGCACTCCACAAACGTGGACACCCGGGAAACAGAGTTGCCCCTTGGTATATCGTTGGGTCATTCAGAATGACTGGGGACTTGGTCCGCATGAATGCCCACCACGGGCCACCCTTACAAAAACACCAGGTACAAAGTCAGGTCTCATTCTGAACGAAGCCCCCCTGAGTCCCCGAGCCTCTGACACCGCAAGCACATATTGCTTTTGTTCTGTGGTTATTTCTGGGTGGTCTCCCCCGCCATATTCCACCACCTCCCTCTGAAGACCTGCTGAGACCGTTCGGGCTAGTGAAGGCACGGGTCCTGCTGACCCTGGGCGCGACCCCACTCTCTTTGCTGCTCTCCGGGCAGGCACGGCAGGTGGGCCCAAACTGAGACTGGAAATAAGTGTATCTGTTGCCATTCTGAGTGTGGACGCGGGGGAGGGGGGGCGGGGCAGGGAAGCCTCTTCCTCACCCCGGTTTCTCCCTCTGTTTGGTTTCCGCACTGTCTGCCTCTCTTTGCCTGACGTTCCCACCTACACTCAGGGAAAGAAGCCCAACCCTCTCACCAAAAGCACGTCGAGCTTGGCGCGTCTAACCTTTCTGAGAAGAGCAGCGGAGAGGGATCTGGAAGGGCCCCCCATGCCCCCTCTTTGTTCTCACTTCACACCCCACCCCCAGGCGTCAGGAGCTGCTCTTGAAAGAGGGTGTGGCTGTCACTCCAGCCAGCCTCCAAGGTCAGCTCTGGGGAGGCTCCTGCCAGAATCCCACCCTTCTCGGACAGCTGACCCTATGGACTTACGGACACTATCCCGTGGACTTACAGTCACCTGATCCTATGGGCTCACAGATCTGGTCCTATAGATTTAAGACTTCTGGTGCTATAGGCTTACAGACAGCTGACCCTACAGGCTTACAGATACCCCTAAAGGCTTCAGGTATGGACAGCGAGGGTCCTTGCTCATCCTCCAGGGCAGAACCGAGACTTCAAAGCAAAGCCTCAGCAGCACCTGATCTTCTGCCCCACCCACCCCGGGAAGGTGACGGACTGGTGGGGTCCTGGACCCCATACCCCCCATACCCATGGGGACACTGGAAAACTCTTCTTCTGGTGGGAGCTATTCAAAAGAGAGACTGTGTCCTTCCCCCTGGGTGCTGACGAAATTCATGGGAGAGGCCTGTGGCGGTCACTCTGCTCCACTCCAGCCAAGTTGCCTGGGAAAGGACAGACAAACAGGGATGTGCTTTCTGAATCGTTTTGAGTGGAGAAGGTTTGACTCCATTAACCTGCTGAGTCTAATAAAAGGAAAACTTAGCCCTGGCTGGGGTGGCTCGGCAGACAGAACGCCAGCCTGTGAACCAAAGGGTCGCCAGTTTGATTCCCAGTGGATGCACGTGCCTGGGTTGTGGGCCAGGTCCCTAGTGGGGGGCATGTGAAAGGCAACCACACATTGATGTTTCTCTTTCTCCCTCCCTTCCCCTCTCTAAAAGTAAATAAATAAAATCCTTTTTTAAAAAAGGAAAACTTCTTCAAAAAGAGGCAACACAAATATTTATATGAAGGGGAAATCCACCCCCTAGGAAGCTGATATAAGTGCGTAGAAATGCGGCAAGGGGTCTCGAAGGAACACGGCACCAACGCCAGCCTGCCCACCAAAGCAAGCGTGGACACACGGATGGTGGGTGGGAGGGCTCTGCAGGCCCCACCCCTGGGTCTCAGTGTCCAAGACCCAGAGATCTGAGGACCAGGTCCCACTCGGACTGTTGAGGCCACCTGGCTGTCCTTCACAGACTGAGGTGACCGCCTGGAGTGTGCAGCAGAGTGGAGATGCCTCTGAGAACACTTACAGAGCCCAATGGGTGGGGATGCAGAGTCTGAGCCGGGTGGGCTCAGAAACCAGGACCTGCAGGCAGACCAGGAGGGGTGGGTGGGGAAGAGGCCGGGGGAGCAGAAGAGTCCACTGCAGGGCCCCTGTGCCTACTGGGCTGGCATTTGGTTAAGGCCCCTGTGACCTTTGTCTCCTAAGGACCGTTTTGCCCTCCCCATACCCCAGGGGACATGGGCAATATCTGGAGACATCTGTGATTGTCATAGTTGGGGGGGGCACCTGCTATGGTATCAGTGGGCCAAGGCCAGGGAGCCTGCTAAACATCCTACAATGCACAGGACGGCCCCCCGCAACCAAGGACCGTCCCACACCAACCGCCAGTGGCGCCGAGGCCAGGAAAGCCTGCCTCGGACCTGCAGGGAGGGTGCTGGACAGTCACGGGCAGAGGGTCGCTGCCCCACCCTGTGCAGTCTGCACGTGGCCGAGGTCTCGGCCTCCCTGGAGTCCCAACTCCACAGCTCAGATCTGCTGGCAAAGTTTCGCAAAGCTGGCTCTCAGCCACACTGCAGCCGAGGGACCTGAAGTCAGAGGGTCCTGCGTCCATTCCACCCACCAGGCTGTTTGTTAGACGTGTTCCTTCGCAGGGGGAAGGCACCCCGTAGAAAAGCAAGTTCGGAGAAATGAATTGTTCTCTCCTCTTGCAATGAAACAAGAGAGCTGCCAGTTGACTGAACAGGGGTCATTACCCTTTGAAAGATGTCTTCCCTTTTGTCTGATTCACACTGGCCATTCCTCATGTAAAATATAAGCTAGCTGGGAAATTACATTTCTACTCTCTTATAATACAGATTAGAAAGATGAAGAAAAATCTGCCAGAAACAACAGAAACGGCCATTATTCAGAGGCAGAGCAGCCGGTGGGAGGCCACTTGGCTTGTGATGGGGGCCCCTGACCGGCGGCAAGTCCAGCCCCGGGTGCACATCAGAGTCACAGGCGCGCGGGGAAGCTTCCTGAACCTCCCGGTGCTCCGTGGCACCCCAGGCTAATCACATCAGAGCCCCGAAGGTGGTTCTGCATCCCGAGAACCAGTCACCTGGAGAGCTGGTTCAAATCCAGACTGCTGGCCCCACCCTACAAGTTCCTGCTCTGTAGGTCAGGGTGGGGCCTAAGACTCTGCATGTCTAGCAAGCTCCCTGTGGACCTTGATGCTGCTGATCTGGGGGCCCCTGCTCTCAGGAAGGGGCCCCTGCACCCCCCAGGGCTGCAGTCAGCCTTGTGAATAACTAACTGCCTGACAGCTGCTGGGCTGACCTCGCCCAGGGAGGTGGGGGGACATGGGGGTGGGGAGGGCAGGTCCTTGCTTCTCTGCTTTCTGCATCAGTGCTGTCCCAAAAGCGAGAACCTTGAATGAGCATGTGCAGAAAAGGAACGTGGCCGCTGCAGTGTGGACAAGGCTGGCGGGTGCCACCTCGGCCGAGGATCCAGGTTCACGTTTCCACCGGTGAGTTGCGTGGCATCATGTGCCCCTTAACATAATGTCCCACGGAGGGCACGTCATCTCTGGGGTATCCACCCCCAAAAATCCATCACTCAGGCCTAATAAGAACACACTGGAGAACCTTACATGGAGGGCCACCGACGACATGACTGACCTTCGCTCCTCTCCAAAGGGATGGAGGAGAAGGAAGTCGAGGCGAGGCTGAGGAAGCAAGCGCCACGGACCGGAGCAGGTGAAGGGGATGAACAGGAGTTGTAAACCCCGGATCCTGGAACAGAAAGAGGACGTGAGTGGGGAATCTGGGGACATTCGAGTTAAATCTGAGGTTCAGCCGACAGCATCACGCCACCGCTGATTTCTTCGTGTTGGCAAGGGAGCCGTAGCCACACACTCGGCAAAGCCGGGTGAAGGGCACCACCCACTGTCCTCACACAACCCGTCTGTGCCTTTACTGGGTTGGCCAAAAAGTCTGTATGGTTTTTTCCGTAAAATAAAAGACGCCTGTTTCGTTTTCACCGATGACTTCATCGATTTGGATATTCTGAGTGTGTTGTCTGTGTCCCGCGTAGCAGCACACTGACCATTCTCAGTTAATGCCTCGATCGGATCGCCGTCAAGTCCAGCTGGTCTACCCGACTGCGGAGCATCGTCCAGCGAGGAGTCTCCAGCACGGAACTTGGTGAACCACTTTTGACACATTCGATCGGTCACAGCACCTTCTCCACACACCGCACAAATCTTTTCGTGCGTTTCACTTGTGTTTTTGCCATTCTTGAAAGGATAAACATTGCTTACTTCCTTCCATCTTCAATATTAATATGGCTACACAAAAGTTCACCAATTTTGATGTTTTTTTAAAAAAATGCATGTTGGCATGACAGCTGTCACAACACAATCACGAAACAAAATTGTTTCGAATGAAGTCCAAGACTACTAAGCGCTACTAGAGCCATTGTACAGAAGACACTAAGTGAAGTTTTTGGCAAACCCAGTAAAAGTGTTTAAAATCAAAAGTTAAAAAATGAGACCCCTGGGGCTGTAAGGGTTTCTCATCTGATTTCAGTTTCTGACGAGATCCATGGAAGAGACGAGATTGTCACAGACACACTACTGCTCTCTAACACAGCTGCCATCGGCGGCTGGCGGTGACAAGGCCACGGCGGGTGGTGCCTGATGGCTCTGGGGACAGTAGGTACGTGGTTACTAGGAGAAATGACTACTCCAACAGGACCATGACAACACTGAGGAGCAGGGACGGAAGTGACACAAGGTGTGGGAACAGACATGACACTAACGGCCATGCATCCCAAGGAAGTGCCCTTGTCCAGCCTCCATGTGCCCGGATCCGAACCCGGGGGCCGACATGACAGAGCCGCGAAGGTCCTCTCCTCGCTCGTGTTCAACCACTCACGTGCAGACTGAGGTTTTTGGACAATGGTACTGTTTTTTAAAGCAAGGCCTGCACGTTCAAAGCATGCTGGGAAGTTTGAGGGAACATCTGTAACTATCTTTAAATGACATTCCTGGTCATTTAAGTTTCTTCTCTACACGGTACTTTCACATTATCTGCCCAATTTTGCTACAAGTGGCATTTTGTGCCTTTGCAAATCAGAGAAAAATAAACTAAAACAAACACACGAATACAGGAATATCTGTCTTTTCAAGACCCACAGAACACAAATCCCATAATGTCATACAGGGTCACAATGTCACACAGGAAGGTCACTGATCTCTGGGATCGTAATGACGCTCCCCGGAGAGAGACTGCAAATCAATAAAAGGTGTAAATGTGAACACCGGAGGGCGAGGCAAGGTGCCCGAGGAAATGACATCACTATGTCCCACAGCACAGGACCGGCCCACTGTCACCTTGGGGTCTCCCGCGACGCTGTTCTGAACCCACCCACCGCAGGCCGCCAGGCTGCGGACGTGCTCAAGAGTTGAAGCCCGGAGCAGTCCAGCTTGAGCACAGCGTTTGGGGGGCTCATGAAACCCAGTGGGGTGGGGTGCAGTGGGGGACTCGGCCTTCGGAATGGGACAGGGTCCAGGCCTGGGCCTCCTGGAAGCTTCCCAAGGTCCCCTCCGCTCTGGAGTTTGTCTACACCTGTTCACAGAGTGGGTGGGGTAGACATCCCCCTTGGACCCACTCCTCCAGCAAGCATCCTGGGTGCCCCCATCTTCGAACCTCCCACCCAATCCAAGCTCCAGGCCCTGCCCCGCCCCTGCAGGTGGCCACGCCCAGCCAGCGTTCAGCTCTGACCCAGGCCTGTCCTTTCCCTAAACAGTGAGCCTCCTGCAAGCCCTGTGTCTGCTGTCCCCACGCACTTGTCAAGTGGGCACTTGGGACTCTGCCACTGGGACTCTGGAGGCTGGAGTGAGGGGACCTTGCTCCTAAGGTCAGGCAGGACTCTCCCAGGCTCTGCCCCCAGGTCGTTGCTGCTCAGCACAGGACCTGGTTAGCTGAGAGCCGCTGTAACAGCCGCTCGTGGGCCTGAGTGTTCCCCAGCCTCAAAGAGCTCGCAGGGCTTCCCAAGGTCACGGGCAACCTCAGCTTCCCCACAGAAACAGGCTCTCCGCCTGGCGTGCGCCCACAGTCCTTACAAAGTGCGAGGTGACTGTGCACCTGTGGAGGCGGGAGGTGAGTTAAACAACGAAAACAGAGAAGATGCCATAATTATTGAATTAGGGAAAGGCGCAGATAAGAGCCTTTATCGAACCCTTGGAAACAAGCCAGAAACTCATCCCCCGGGGGAGGCCGCCAGCACCGCCCCCTCACACCAGAGCCCGCAGCCACCCTGCCTGCCCCCCGCTCCCCGCTCCCGAGACAAAGCCCACCTCTGTCTCCGGCACCCTGCACTCCCGCCCCCAGCAGGGAAAATCCTGCCCAGTTACCCTGGCTCCGCTCAAACGGCCCCTTGTCTAGGAAGCGGTGCCGACCCTGCATCCGCCTCGGTCCAGCGGTCCGGCCGAGCAGACACGAAGACAGGGTGCCCTGTGTTCCAGCAGTAACTCGATCTTTCAGGGACCGGGAGGCTTCCAATGCGCTTGCCCGATGCTCGGGGGCTGCGCACACCCCGTGGGACGGTGCCAGGCCTGTGCTTCCTGGACCCCCATCCTCAGCACCCCTGCCCCCGATGATGCCTACCCTCCTGATGGGGTGGGGGCCTCAGCTCCCCTCTACCTCTCCCCAGCCATCACCAGACAAAATGTGTTTCTTTAAGAGAAAAAAAAAAAAAACCGGTTCCTTCATCCCTGGTCTAAATCTTACTCAGAGCCACACCTCAGCTCCTGAACTGGAAGCTCCAGATGGCCTTCATTTTCTTTGAATTTTGGCTAAATTAACCTTTCCAACCCTACCCTAAAAGCAGCACATTTAGGGGGAGTAGAAAAATACTGAAAATAAAACATGGATTAATAGGCCAAAATATTATGGAGATATTCACTTCCACATGGCGGGGGCCCCTGATGGTGGGGGCCCCTGGTGGCGGACCTGTGTCCCCCCCGTAACAGCTGCGGCAGCTGAGGGAACAGAGTAACACCTGGGCTCCCCGCATCCCCAAGAAGACATAGAGGTGATGGTGGATGCGCCTCGACTTAATTTGGAAGAAAATGGCTTCTGAGAGAAAAAGCCAGAGGTTGCTGGGAAAAGGCAGGGGCAGTGTCCCGGCCACCAGGGAGTCTGATGACAAGGGAAGGAGGAGACGGGAGGAGCAGACGCCCCAGGCTGGGCTGCAGTCAGAGGGAGGCTGGGCAACGCCCTGGGGGGTGCTCCAGGAGCTGGTCTGCCTGGTGTCCACGGCACCCTCGGTCACTGGCTGGGAGCCACCTGTGGGAGGCGTGGTCTCCGCACAGAGGCAGTGACAGTTCTCATTGCGCAGCCGCCAGGGGTCCCGGCGCAAGAGCTCTCAGCAGCGGCAGGTGGGCGAGGCCTGTGCTCTGCCCGCCCCCCGCACCACCTGCTGGGAAGGCCAGAGAACCAGAGGGACTGAGTGCAGAGAAGGAAGAGCTTCAGAGAAGAAAGCTGGCTGTCACTCGGTGCTGTTACGCTACGCACGGGGACCGGGCTGACGATACATGAAGCCCAGTGAAACCAGGGGGAAGGCCATGGTGGTGGCGGACAGAAGCACCGAGCAGAGTTCTGGCGAACCTTTGGCAGCAGAGTGGGGAGATAAGGCCCAAGGAGCCTGAGGCTGTGGTCAGGGCTGCCTCGGCACCCTGGGGCACCCTGCTGCTTTCTAGAATGTTCTCAGAGCACTGTGGGCTGCCCTCTCCCTGCCCGGGTCCTCCCCTCCTCCCTCTTCTCTTCAGCCCTTTTCCTACTCCCCTCCCTTCCCAGCAGTGCGGCCCTCAGCCGCCACGGCCACCGGGTCATCTGGTTTTGTTGCCTTTTTCCGTAGCTCCCATGCTGTGTTTAACGGTGTCTCCCCGAAGCTTCACGTTCTTCCTGAAGCCTCAGAATGGGGTCTGATTCGGACACAGGGCCGTGGCAGATGTCACTAGTTAAGATGAGGTCATAGTAGAGCCCGCGGGGCCCTTCATGCCATCTGACTGAGAGACAACAAGTCACAGAAGGCAGCTCCCAGGCAAGGAGGCTACGTGACAAAGGAGGCAGGAACTGGGGTGATGCAGCCACAAGCCAGGGACCCCAGGGTTGCCAGCAACCTCAGCTGGAAAAGCCGAGCGAGGCCCCCCGCAGACACCCCCAGGACAACGTGGCAACCTGCCGTGTTCGGACTTCTAGCCTCGAGAACCGGGGGGGCGCACACTCCTCCCGTCTTGTGCCGACCGTGGCGCACGGACGGTCACCCCACAGACAAAAGCTTCAGTGAACACTCCCTTCGGCTCGCCGTTCGTTCGGACGCCGGGGTGCCAACCCCAGTGCGAGAGAGGCGCCATCCAGGGCGGGGAGGCCCAGCGGCGCTGCCCGACGCTCCTTAACCCGTGTGGAACGGGGCTGGGTGAGTCAGCCGTGACCGGCGCGCCGGTGGAGGGGGGCGCTCCCCGCAGCCTTCAGACGTGCTCGAAGCCTGTGGGGCGCGGGCGAGGGAAGGGAGAAGCCCGTTAGACGCGAAGGGAAACCGTAAAACCTCAGTTGCACAGCAACAAATAAGGAAGCGCAACACGGCACCTTTCCCCCAGGGAACCTGACTTCAACGGCGCCATCGCACAGCTCCCTCCGTCGCCACGCTGTGGCCACGTGATTTTCGTTGGTGTTTTAATTCTGGGAGTACCTGATTGGCCACTTGGTGGGGAGCCCTAAGGGAGCTCTCATAACGAGACTTCAGGCCTTGCTCTGCCTCGGCAGACAAGTTGTGCGATGATTGAGAAAACAATTGAGGTCATCAAACTCTCTCTTGACCTCACAACCTCTGCGGCCACCACTCCGCCCCCTCGGCTGCATTTTATGGTAGAACTCGTGGCCCGAGACAGTGGGACAGCAATGTCCGTCCTGTCCCCCGCCCCTTCCATTTTCTGTGGCATGCATTCCGGTTGGGCCTGCTGGGCCAGCCTCTCCTCAAGGTCACCAGTGACCTCCAGGACACTAAACCCCACGGTCAGTCTCAGTCCTCGTCCTGCTGGACCCGGAGCTCCTCCAGGGCCCACGCCCCACACGCCTGCATGTCCTCTCTCCACCCATCTCGCCACTGCCCCTCCCAGGCTCCTCTGCGTCTTCCTGACCCGTCGACCTTGGAGCACTCAGTCCCCAGGCAACTCTGTGTCCGTGCCCACTGCCCAGCTGAGAGCATCCACCAGATGCCCGTAACCCCCACAGGTTCAATGCCATTGTGGACTTCCACCTGGAGCCTCAGGTATGCACTTCCGCTGCCTGGTCGTCCTCTCCACCCTCGTGTGTCACAGGCACCTCGAACTCCAAATACCCAGAACTGAACCCCCGATCTGCTCCCCTAAATCTGTTCCTCCTGCCACATTCGCAGCCCCAGTAAAGGGCAACACCGTTCCTCCCAGTGTCATAGCCGAAGCCTTGGAGTGACTCTCCTCGGGCCCCGCCTCTCCCCACCCATGCCCACGCCCACATCCGGGTCCAAGTCACCAGCATCAACTCCTTCCTGTTTCTGTCCTTGACTTTCCCATAACCTCTCATCAACACTTCAAAAATATGAGCCGGGTCAAGTCGCTCTTCTGGTTAAAACCTTCCAAAGCACTTCCATTTTACAGGGAGGAGAAACGAAACTCTTACACTGGCCCCCCTGCCTGGCTGCGTTGGCCTCTTCAAGTTCACCTACGCCCCCTGCTCAGTCGCTCCAACCACAGCCCCCCGGACCCTCCAGGGGCACCTTCAGCCTCAGTGCCATGTGCCACCCACCCACCCCCACTGGGCCGGGCCCCACTGAGGACGATTACGAGTGTCCCTGCCCAACCCCACGTGCAGTGACTTCGCATTGGTGGCTCGGCATCGGCTATGGGGTGTGTTCACACGATGCCATCGGCCAATGCTGCAAACACAGACTCATTTTTTTCCCCAAGAGCTGGTTGTTAGTCACTGCTCAGCACAGCTCTGTGGGGCCAGAACAACCCTCCTCGATTCCTTCCGTCACCCTTTGCCTCCTTCACGCCTCTGCTCCCCAGAGCGCCCCTCCCGGACCGCACGCCGGGCTGGAACCCTGCTCACGCTCCCCTGTCCACTCGCCCGGTGTGGTTGTGCTAGGGGTTCACAGTTTGTTGACTGTGGGCATCTCCCTCCAGAATGTCAGCCCCAGGAAGACGAGGGCTCGGCTTGGTTCGCTGCCTCGTCTCCAGCACCACGGCCAGCACCCCGCGATGTTGGAGGTGCTCGATGAATGTTTATTAAGTGGATGAATACATGTAATATTTTGCATTACTTCATGCATTTATGAATTTCTTAGTTATTATTCAGTACATAGTAAAAGAAAGAATAAGACAGATGAACCTATTTTATCGACATGAAAAGACATCTAGGATTTAAGTTAAAAGAGCAAGGTTAAACATGTTATAGAATAGTGTAAATGAAATAATGTATATCTACATATATGAATATAGGTATATACATACATACTTACAAATGTATTTTAAAAAGTAGAAGTCTTTCACATTTAATGTATACGCTTTCAGAATGTGATATTGAAAATGCCGTGTATGCATCATTTTTTCCTTATTTCACAGGATCTGTCCCTAAGTCTGTGGTATCTGCATGCATCGCTTTTGTTTTCATATGTTTCAAATCTGGAGAAGCTGGAAAGGAAGGCTTGCTGAGAGAGATTGGCATCACATCCATCTGGATGCCTTTCGTGTCCGGGAGCTTCCTGGCAAACAGCAGGTGCTCATGGATGCTGCAGACCGGTTCAGTTTGTGTGAGCGCCAACAATGCAAGCCTGGACCCCGCAGGTTCGGAGCAGCGGGCCCGTGTGCTTTCCCAAGTGGATCGGAACCCGCAACACTAGGAGTACACTGGTGAATGCGTGGGGCTTCGGGGCGAAGGGACAGTAAGTGACCGAGACGTGGCCACGTGGTAGCAGGCACTGCCTGGCGCTGCTCTGGTGTGTGGGGACAAGGAGGTGACAGCACACGGTGCGGCTGGGCCATGGGCATCTCCGTCTCCTGAGCCAACGCACAGAGCCCTGAGGTCACACCGGGCTGGGAGAGAGAGCGAAGCGGCCCCCTGAGAAGGGCTGCACCGCAGTGGGGCCCAAGCTGCAGGCCGGGATGGCAGCCACCACACGAGGCGGACTCTGTGCGCCCAGCCTCATGTGCCATCCCCACTCGTGGGCCCTTACTCGTCAGACTCCCCGCATGCACTCAGCAAGGACAAGGTGGCCACCGCATTGAACTCCACTCTGAGGAACAGGACCATTGACTTGGAAATGCCTCTCTCACCAGCTTAGAAAGGGAGCAAGGGAACAGGCAGATCGAGCCCCAGATGATGATGCCTCTCTTCTCTGGAGATGGCACGTGTCCTGGTCCCTGACGAGACCCTGTTCCACACGCCAGCACCTACGAATTCAACCTCAGAGACATTTGTCTTCTCTCTTAAGGACTTGCAGTAACTCCTTATGGAAAAGGAAAAAAAAAAAAAAAGATTGGCCCATGTCATTACTTGTTTCCCTCAATTAGGCAGAGACCTCAGTGTGTTTACAGTCAAAACGATGCAGGTCTTTCTTTGGATTTTCACCAGGTTTTCTCCACATTAGGCAGCAGACATCAAGATAAAATCAATGATACATAGTAACCAAACACGTAAATCATTGCATTTTCAAGTTTTCCGAAACCCATTGTTTTAGCCGTAATGAACTTGATTAAAAAACAGAGAACTTTCCTGTACTGTCTTTAATGATCTTTTCTATAAATATGATACATATGATAATAAAAGTCTTAAGACTGGTATTAACAAGCTTGCTTCTGCAACGAAGCAAGTCATTTGACCTGTTGGTCATTTCGTCACGTGCAAAAATGGTTAGAATGGTACTCATGTTGCAATGCTGTCGCAAAGGTCGACAGGTACCTTATAAAGTCATTAGGACGTATTCCAGCAAGAGCGACGAACGCTGGTGATCATTTGTTAAGTACAATATTTTAGTTGTATACATGTATTATGAAAAATAATTGTGCCTGGAGCTTTTTGGAACTACTAATTATATACATTTTCCTGCAGCTCCTACCAAACAACCTGCCTTAAAAATACCCAACGTGAAAATTGTGCAAATTTTCCCCCATGGCCTTAGTCAGTCACTACCACCTCTGCTCCCCAAACTTCATGCATCCCCCACCCACCACAGGCCCACCCCTGACACGATTCTGGGGTTCCCCACATGCAGGCCCCATTTTCAGGGAGGGTCTATTCTTTGGGGGAAAGAATATATCACTGAAGCGAAGCGGCAGGAACCTATCAAAGCACAGAAGTCTACCCAGGAACAAAGTCTCCGTGGGTTATTTTGTGAGTGACTGAAGCTGGTTTAAGAACTTGGATTCCATGAGAGTGGGTGTTCTCTCTCCCTGAGCAAAGGATGTCCACTCGTCCAATTTTGCCTTAAACCAGGGCAGCCCGCCATTGACAGAGCAGGCAAAGGAGCAGGGATGCTCTGGGCACCGCATGTCGTCAGCTCCGCCCCTCCTCCCCGCTCCCACCTGCCCCCTCCAAAATGTCCACCCTCCGAGGCCCCGGTGGGTCAGAGAAGAATAATGGGTGACAGCGAGGGAGACGCGGGGAGGGGGAATCTGCAGAGCCCTGAGTGGTTCCCCGCAGTCTGATCCTTTTGTGCCCCATCTGGGTCGGCTTCCGGCCCCACCCACTCCCCACTGGGGTCTCAGTTGGCACCTGAGTCTCTCTTCTGAAAGGCCCGAGGTGCATTTGTGTTTTAAAGTGTGTAAATCATCGACACTTTAGCAAAATGCTGCTCCTTTAAAGGGACCCTCTTGCCCTTGGCCTTCAGAGTAAATGAAAGTGAGGGTTAAAATTCAGCTCTTCCCACCAGCGCCTTCTTTGACGAGAAAAGCAAAACTGGCTTTGAAGCAGATTGAATAACTCGATGTCACTGGAGGCGGAGCTGAAGCGCCAGCCATTCACTGGAAGCAAGGAAGTGTGTGTTGCCATGCAAACGCCTTGGGGACTCAAGTCACTTAGCACCTGGTGACACGCTGGCGCCGTGTCTCCGTCCTCCAAGCTGGAGGCCGACCGCCTCGCACTCGCTGTCACTCCTGGGGTCCGTCCCCCCCCCCCCCACCGTGGGCAGCACCGCACGAGGCAGGCCCTTGGGAGTGTCCGCAGGCGCTCACCCTCGGACTTGCCAAAGGATCATCGGGGCTACTGGCTGCGGGGGCGTCTTCTTGTCACCGAAGGCCCCTCCCGAGACCTGGGGCAGGAGGCCTGCCGTGCCGGTGCCGGTGGCCCGTGGCCACCACGTTGGAAAATACTGAACAATAAGAGGCTGGCGTTTTCCAGGTCGGGCGCTCTTCACCCACCGTGCAGCCTTAGAAACACCCCACACTCGGGATTGGTTTATAAAGAAAACAGCCCCACAGAAAGGGGCCCGGGCAGCAGCCCCGTGTCCTGCTCCAATGGCCCTCGCCTCCCCCGTCACTATGCGGGAACTGCCCTCAGATGGGCATCCTACACACCTGCCTGTTTCCCCACACGCAGCTTCCTCCCTGCTGGTGCTTTCGGGGCAGAAGTGAACACAGGAGCATTTCAGAACCCTCCCCCCTACCCCCGGTCTGGCTTCTTTAAGGAGACCTGGGGAGACCGAGAAAGTCTGGGAAGGACAACGAGCGGCCACTCTGAAACACCCAGGGGGTTAAGCTGAATTGGGGGATGGTGAGTTGGGGGAACCCTACATCTCTGAGGGCTCATGGCTCAAAAGCAGAGAAACTTCACTTTGCTTTGAGGCTCAAACTTCCCCAAGTGGATATGACCGGCCACTAACCCAGAACACACACCGGCGACACAACCTATCACAGGCCAGCACGCTGGACACAGACCGAGTTTAACCAGCCCAAGGCTGTGCCTCGGTATCATTTGTTAGTGTTTCCAGAGCGTGATATGAATGGGATGCACCTCTGCTGGGGACCCAGAGGGACTTGCACTGAAACCTCTGCTTTGTCACCGACGCATGGGGACGCCGCGGCCGCGAGTCCCACCACCTGTCCTCAGATCTCCGTCCCACCACGGGCCCTGCCCCAGACGCCTCCTTCCCAAGGTGGAACGGAAGCGCACGTGAGGCGGGCGTGCAGTTCTGAAAAGCCCATCAAAGGTGCGTCTTGCCTGAAACACTCTTGGCGTCGTGGGCAAAGGATCTAAAAGGGAGAGAATGTACCTGTTGGTACATTCCCAGGTACGTCCCAGCCCCGCACCTCCAGAGACCTACAGGTGCTCGGCTGGCTTCTGCTAAGCTGCTCTTTCTTGCAAACCCTTTCCCTCCCAACAAGGAACAGTCCCTGTTGCTTTTTGTGAATGCCAGGACCACCTGGGCCAGGGCTCTGCGAGTTCTTGTTCTCTGATGAGAACGACAACACTCCTTTAAATAACATGCCGGAGATCAAAGATCTGAGCAGCGCTTCCCGAACATCAGAGCGTGGACTCCTGGGGGCGGGAAGCCCACTTCGTGTAATTCCTCCTGACAGCACTCCATGCGGTGACTTCCTCCTGGCCGACCTGGTGGACCTGCTCCCCGAGAAGCGCCTGGAAGCAGAAGGGAGGTGCCGTGTGCCATCTGCTTAGAGCACCGACCCCCATTACGGGTAATGAACTTGAATGCATTTGCCTGCGAGCTGAGCCTCTCAAGGAGGGAATTCCCTCCACTGGCGCAGATTCCACTTACATGATCTACTACGGGGGGCCTTGTAAACGCAGTGCGTTCAGCAGGAAGCTGTTCTGGGTACTGAATGGGGCCCCAGCACAGGGGGACTCTTGGCCTCCAGCTCAGCTTTGGCACCTAGGAGCCTGACCCTGTCACTGACGGTTCGGCACACACCCACGCTCAGGCAGGCCAACACTGAGCAGGGTGCGTAGGTGACTCACTCGGTAGCAAAGTGCACACTCAAGGCCTGTAAGGAACTCCGATCCCAGGAGGGGGTGAGGGAAGCTGACCATCGGGGGCTGCGGCACACTCGGAGGGGTCCATGCGGAAGCACCTGCGGCCCTGCAGCCCGCCCAACCTGCAGGCACAGGGGCCGCCCTGAGCAGCCAGGTTTTCTGGTTTTTCAAAAGAAGCCGATTTTTGGTTTTTACGTGAAAACCACTGAATTTTTCTTAATCGACTTAATGCATAATAAAATAGTTAGCTATTTAGAGGCTTAAAACCTATGGAGACAGAAAAAAGATCAGTTACCTAGGACTGGGGGAGTGGGGGTGGGAAGGAAGAGGACCAGGCAGAACAGAGGATGTGTGGGGCAGCGAGCCCACTGCATGGTGGACACACGTCCTCGCACACTTGTCCAGACCTGGGGTGCACAACACCAGGAGCAGATGGCATGTGACCTGTGGACTCTGATGACGGTGCGTGTCCAGCTGGGTTCACCAGGTGACGGTGGCCTGTCTGCAGGGGTTCAGCAGCTCAACAAACACCCCGCTCTGGGGTGGGATGATCGCCAATGGGGACCCTGCATGCATGAGGGCGGAGGGCACGTGGCTCATCTCTGATCCTCCTGCCCAATTTTACTGTGAACCGAAACCTGCTCTCAAAAATCAAAAGAAATTTTTTTTTAAATACGACTTATAACAACGGTGGTCCCGTCCCATTCCTTTCTGACCACTTGCAACTCCCCCTTTTACTTCTTCCAGCATTTTCTCCCCTCTCACTAAGAGTGTGCTCACTCTGCTCTTTGCCAGTTCGGTTACACTGAACCCTCCGCATTGATTCCCTGCATTGGAGCAGGCAGACCGTTCGAGCCTGCACAGCACCCGACCTCGTCACAGCCCATTCGCGGTGCGCTCCGCCTCGTGAGCTTCGTCGCCCTGAGCTTCCCACGCCCTCTCCCGGGTGGGGACCCCTCTATCCACCTCCCATGCATTTTTGGTCCTACTGAGCCTTTCTCAGGCAAGAGGGTGGTGACGAGTCTCTGGATGCGTGTTTTCCATCAGAGACAAAGCGAGCACATTGCACAGGGCATTGCATGGTTGACCAGATGCCCCAGGCCCTCCCTGGCCCACACAGGCCCTGGGGCCACTGTTTCCCTCACTGGGAGCAGGATTGCTCCCAGACCTGGGCGCTCTGCAACGCCAACCCCACCGTTCCACAGTCATTTTTCTTGCATTCACACTTGGACTCTTCAAATCCCTCTTTTACATAAACGGGGGCTGTTTGGGTAATGCCTGGTAACAACGGAAACGCTCGGCGACCCGATGCGGTCCAGGCTGTCTGCGAGAAGGGACTCAGTGCAGTGCTCAGAGCGGCAGCAGAGTGGAGACCTCCCTCCCAGCTGTCCACCAGTGCGGCTCGATCGACAAGGGAACGAGGCACCTGTCTGTCCCGCCCTGGAGGGAAGGGCCTGTGTACCTGGGGAAGACCGCCACAGAGAGCACACACACAGCTCCGTTAAACAGGAAGTAAGTGTGCACCACACACAACAGAGGTACACAGGCTCCTACGTGCAGAAAGTGCTCCGGAAGGACAGACGGGAAACTCGGATGGTGATGATGCCCAGGGAGTACAGTGGATCGGGAGGAGGCAATAGAGAAAAGGGTGTTATTTTTTACTGCAAGGGACTAATTTTATATTTCTGAAATTCCGCGGTCCCCTATTAAAATGCAGATCTCAACTGGGACAACTGAAGTAGCATAAAAGATAAAAAATAAAACATAACAACAACAAAAAAATCGCAGATCTCTATGGATGGGAGGGGTCATTCCATGCTGTGGTCCAGTAGCTCGGGGGGAGCTGGGTGAACGGTGGGCAGGAACACGTGTAATCTGCCGAGATTTTCACGGTGGGGGGGCACCCCAGGCAGAACGCAGGTGGTGAGGTCAGGTCGCCCTGTCCAGGCAACCCCCACCAACAGACCGGAGCGCAGCGTGGGTCGAACACGGGATTGGTGGAGCCCTGCCCTGGGGCGGGGCCTCCTTCCTCGGAGGAAAGGCGCCACACCACTGATCCGGGCACCCCGTGTCCTCCCTCTGCCAAGGGCTCCCTTTCCCAGAGACGCCACCACGCGCAGGGCATGAAAACCAATGGTCCAAGTTGTGATAGGACCGGTCCATTCCCCACGCCATGTCTTCCCTTCCATAATGCTCAGGTCACTTTACGTATTTCGACATCAGAGCCTCTACTCCGTCAGCCGAATTTAAAGCCGGCGGCGCATGCGCAGCTTGGCACTCGATACGACGGTAGCTGCCGTTACAGAGAGAACCTTTGGCCTTCTCCCTCCCAAGCTGCGACTGGGCCCCCAGCCCACTGAGCAGCTGACACCTGACCCCTGCTTTCTGCTAAAATCGGCAAGGACCCAGGAGTTCGCTTGCAACCCCGAGCCATCTGCTGACCTTTCTCCAACACCGCTCACTACATTTTAGGGTCGGCATTAATTGGGCGGGGGTTCTGAAGAGAGCCACTGACCACAGTTGCTCCTTGGGGCAAAGCAGCCTCGGCGGTCCTCATCCACCACCGCTGGACAGGCAAGTGGCCCATTTCCATCCTCCTGAGACGCATCACCCGTGCGCACAGGACTCTATGGATGCAGCAGCCACTGTGACTCACCCTCAGGAGGCCATGCCTGAACCGAAGGAGAATGTCAATCTCAAAGAGGTCACCTTTCTCTGCTGGGAAAGGGACGGGGCGGTTTGTCCTCTAGGCGCCCACCGCGTAAGGGCTACAGTGCCCTCTGGTGGTAGTTGCTTTTTCCTGCACTGCGCAACCCCACGCTTCTCCAATTTGCCCCGTGGAAGTCCAAGGCAGCCCTGTTCAGCGGACGGCTTCGGGGCACAGCGAGGCCCGTGGAAGACAGCACTGGAGTTTCGGGGACAGCAGTCAAGATTCAGGAACACACCAGGAACGACCAGGAGGAGCAAGTCTGGTGTCCCTGTGTCCTACTCAGAGTTGGCAATCTACCGACAAGGCAATAGGCCCTAGAAAGTTCGGGGAGCTCCTCTCCAGATGCCCTGAAAAAACGTGGCCATATGCCTGGCCGTGATGAAAACAGTACTCCCGAGCGGGAAGGCACAGACGTGGGAGCCACAGTGAGCTGGGCGTGGGGCCCGCCCGGTCGCTCACTGGGTGCGTGACACGGGACGGGTCATCCAGGTGTACCTGCAGTCTGTCCCTGGGGCCGCCATCTGTGGGACGGGGGAGGAGATCCTACCTTATGAGGTCACTGTCCACACAACAGGACAACCTGCACAGCAGTGCACGTCGGGGTTCCGCCGAGACCGGGGCACCATGAGACCGGGGTGCCATGAGACCGGTGTGCCGCACGGCGGCAGCGGTCACAGAGTTGGCCGCCGTTGTGGGCGTGCTCAGCCCTCGCGCGGGGTGATAGGACAGCAGACCTTGGTTCATTCAGCAGCATTTCTTCTTTCTCGTCAGTGCACAGGGTAATGAAGCACCTTCAGTTAATGGCACCCTAGGGTGGCTGTGACCGTGGCCGCCATGGGCACTGCTCCCCCAGCGCTGCGTGCTCTCCCCGGGCACAGGCGAGGCCCACACGCGGCTGCCCTCTGAGACTGCGTGTGCCCGAAGGCCCGGCTTCGCCCAGTGGGCTGCGAGCAGAGATGACGTCCCTTCCAGAAGGAAGCCTCCAGATGCGTGCGAGCCCCGGGTTTCCCTCTGCCATCACTGTGGCCAGCAGAGCGCCCGCTGCTGGGCTCTGCCCGCCTGTGTCCCAGGGCGAAGGGAGTTTGCAGAGAAGCCCTGGGCACCCGTGATGAGCTTGAGGCGGGCATGGGGACTAGGTTTTTATCGCACTGAGTCACTAAGATGTAGGGAATGTCGTCACCGCCGCCTGGCTTAGCCTCTGCTAACTGGCGAAGGGACGGTCAACGCAGGCCACTAACCCTTGTGCGGCCACTTCCCATTTATTCTCAGGTGTTCTGTTCCACAAAGATGCCGTGAACACTGAACTAGGGAACACTGAATCATTGCCCCTAAAGGAAATACAGGGCTAGGTTCCTACAAGCCTCTGCATTTCCACCGCCTGGTCCATCCAGGGCCTTGTCATGGGTGTGTTTCTGATTCAAGGCATGCTAGTTGACACACAGCCAACTGTCAGCACCGAACTCGCAGCCAAGCCCACCATGGCTCCTGGCTGAACGAAACTCACCTGACGCATGTGCTTTGTCCGTGGGGCCACAGGCTTCCTGGGCATGGAACCACTAGACAGAACTTCCACACTGTACTTGGGGCACTTTTTATTTTATTTTATTTTAATATTTTATTTATTTTTAGAGAAAGGGGAGGGAAGGAGAAAGAGAGGGAGAGAAACATCACTGTGTGGTTGCCTCTCACGTGCCCCACACTGGGGACCTGGCCTGCAACCCAGGCATGTGCCCTGACTGGGAATTGAACCAGCAACCTTCTGATTTGCAGGCCCGTGCTCAATCCACTGAGCTATGCCAGCCAGGGCTGTACTTGGGGCATTTTAAACAGCGGAATCACCACAAAAAGCACAAAAGTAAAGCTAGAAACTAAACAAACTGCATAAAGGACGCTTGCCTCTGGCGTGAGAGCCCAAACAGGAGGGCAGGGGTCCCCTGGTTTGACCTCAGCTAGGAACACGCACCTTGGCCTAAGCCCCCTGTTTGCGTGCCTGGCCACCAGCGGACACCAGCGCGTGGAGACTGCAGACTGGCGTTTACAAACACATCTCAGCGAGCCCGTAAGTTCACAAATACAGACTGTGCATAACGGGGATCAGCGGTCCCTGAGGTTGGCCAGGTGGGGTCTGTGCCCCCCGTGTGATGAGGGGCTGTCTGCCTTCTCCTCTGCGTTCACATTTGCACGGACGGTGCCAGCGATGGCGGTGCTTTAACCACTGGCAACGGCGTGGCACCCACCTATGTGAGGCGCTGCTGTGTTTCTCACCTCCCCGTGCTCGTAGCGAGGAAAAAAACAGCCAGTTTTGCCCGAGAATGTGCACAAAGAAGCAGTAAAAGTATTTATCCTATTCTGCCTTTATCTATCAGAACACATCTTTAAGTATCCCTGTGACAGCAGTGGGAACTCCGCACACGATACGTGGCTGACAAAATACAGGACCACGGCCACCTCAGTAGAAGGCCCCGTGCGACGCTGGCGTCCCACAGAACAGCCACCGTGTTCACGGCGCGCTGCCTCGACCCAAAGGAACTGCTAACAACTGTGCCCTTCAGACGCAGGGCGCCGGCGGGCCTGGTCTCCACTTGAAATGAAGTGAGGAAAACAGTTAGTTCTGTTTGCCACCCGTGACAAAATCACGCCATCAGGTGAAAGTGACGTTGCGGAGAGCTGGCCTCTGCCCCAGGAGCGGGACAGCCTCCCTGCAGTTGAACGCTGTCCTGATGCGGGCGGTGCGCGCGTCAACCAGGCTGGGTTTTGACAGTGTCTCCTGGAAGAGATCAACGCTCAGAAGAGCTGTGTGACTCTGAGCATTTTTCAAGTGGCCAGGGCATGAAGCCACAAAATCCCACCTGGATGAAAAATTCACCCAGAGTGTGGGAAAGAAAATGGCTTTTAACGCCGTGGAGAATAAAGCAGTCGTGGATGTCATTCCACGGTCCACGCTGCACCCGACCTGTGGGAGGCGCTGCTTTCACGTCTGATGCGGCAAAAGAGAACACGTATGCACAGCCACCTGCAAAGGCTGCTGGGACAGGCATCCTTTTCCCGCCACGCACCTGCGTGAGGCCGGGTTTCTCTCGTGCGCCTCAACCGAACAGGTCACGGCGCGTCTCACAGAGCAGCGGATACGCGACCGCCGCTGCCTTCCGTAAGCCGGGCACGGAAGGGATCTGCAAACACGCCAAACAGTGCCCGTTCTCCCGGTCTCTTTCCACAGCAGCGTGGTCATTTTGAATTCGCCTGCTGTTTGTTAACATATAATGGATCCGTGACTATTTTTTAATTAATAAATAATTGTTAAGGTCTCGGTTCATATGGTAAATCTCTATAGGTAAAGCACACATTAACTAAAGTGCTTTAGAGGTCTCCATCAGTTCGGTTTTTAGTTTTCATCCTCACCTGGAAACATTTGTTCATTGCTTCTAGAGAGAGAGGAAGGAAGAGGAAGAGAGAGACAGAGACAGAAACATCCACTGGTTGCCTCCCACACACACCCCAACCGGGGATCGAACTTGCAGCCCAGGCACGTGCCCTGACCTAGGACTGAACCTGCAACCTTTAGGTGCAGAGGGTGATGCTCCCACCACCGGAGCCACACCGGCCAGGGCTCTCCCTCATTTTTTAAGAGTGTTTGGGCAGTTCTGCCCAGGCCGTGTCGTGCTCCATCAACGCTGTCCCCACCCCACACGCACACTGATTCTGGCACGGGCTACAAGACGACGGCTCTAGGTCCCTCTCCCAACAGCAGGGGAGCAGAAAGGAGCTGGGGGGCTTGAAGCACCGGAGACCCGGCAGCCTGGCAGGTTTCGGGCCAGTGGGCTTCGCTCTTCCGCATCCGGGCAGGGCCCTGGACGTCCAGTATCGAAGGACTTAGATCCTTCCCTGGAGAGAAACGCATTGTCACGGACTCGTGGCCTCTGAGGAGCCGCTCATGGCACAGTCCCCGAGGGTCAGTGGACAGAGGATTTTCTGTGTCCACCCCAAGACATCCGACCGCCACCTGCAGTCGGCCTTCTCGCCCTGTCTCCGGGAGGCTCTGGCCTCTCCTCCCACCGCCCCGGTGAGGATGCACAGAGAAGCCAGGCCCACCGCCATCGGAAAAGCTGTGTAGTCGGCGGTGAAGTCAGGCACGTGCCCAAAGAGGGGACAGCACTGCCTGGCTCTCCCCCAGGGGATTCGAACCGAACTCCATCGGAGCCCCACCACCAGGCAGCGCGCCCTCCAAATCCCTCCTCCCTTCTCCCCGCGGCTTTCCTGGGCCTCCCGCCTCCCACCTTCCTCCTGAAAAAACCCCTCCAGCCCATCTTGGCTTTAGGGAGCCAGCTTTTCTACACAAACCCCTGTCCCATTTCCTTATTAATCAGTCTTGCTTCTCCCCCTTCTCTCCTCTGCTCCTCACTCTGATGACGGGCCCAACACAAGCCCCAACCAAAACGTCAGGATCCCCCTTAGAGGGGGCAGGCAGGGGGCAGGTTGATGATGCGCAAGTGCAAATATTTTTGTACAAATCACTTCCTTTTTTAGCAGGCAAATGGCGCACACTTCCAAAGTCTTTTCTTTCCATAGTACGAAGGGTTACCCATAAACGCCATTTCTAACTTCGGGGTCCTCAAGCTCAAGTCGTTCCTGTGTTAGAGCGGACCGAGGGTTCTGCCCGACGGTACCGTTCCTCTCCGGCCTCCCGTGCACACAAGCGCGTGGGACTTCCAGGGAGAATGCTGCGCCGTTCCTGCACCGTCTGCGTGGCCTTGCGTCGTGGTCTGGGCTTGCTGCTGCATTTCCGTTCTGATTGGAGATCTCTGTTAGTTTGGCTCATCATTATCACTCCAATTCTTCGTGAGTCCTTCTGTTTGCCACATAATGAGGTGCCTATTAGCATCCATGGCACCTTTGGCCCATGATTCTCCAGCTCCCAGATTTGAGACTACGTATAATGGTGCAAATATGAGCCCTTGAGATTCCTATTGCTAAGATTTGTGAGATGTTATTACAGATAATCATATAATCATGAATGTGTTATATGCCTAATTCTGTGGTTAGACAACTAATTCCCTCGGAGAGTCTTTAGACAAGGAAGGCTCGTGGAGATTCACGGTGCTTCCTCAGTGGGGAAGGTGGAACTGGACAGTCTGGGGACACAGCGTCTGTGTTTCGAGTAACGAATGTCACAAATGTTTACGATGCAGTGATTGGCAGCACGGGCTGAAAATTCCCAGCAGACCGCCCAGCCCGTGCTGTTTCCTCGGCAGCTCTGGCTCCACGGGTGGGTGGACCAGGTCCCGCACACAGGCCCATCATTTCCGAATCGGGACCCATCGTCTCCCCGTCTCAGGAAACGGCCTCCCTGTTCACCGGGCCGCTCCGTCCACACTCCTGGCTCCTCTCCGTCCAAATTCAAGGGTCCGTCCATTCTGCCTCCTAGAATCTTCTTTGGTCCCACCTTTCCCCCCCAACCCCCACGGCTTCCTCCCTCCCACTCCTCACGCCTCACTGCCTCGTTCCCAGCCTCCAGGGTCGCTCCCGGCCCAGAGTAACACCACAGGGTATCACAGCAACACCGTGCGGATGCCGCTCACCCCGGGCCCAGACGCTGGCCCGCCAGACCCTCTCGGCAGAATGGCCCCTCTCTGCCTCTCTCAGCCGTGCCGCGAACTGACACGAAAGACGAGACGCTGAGGGCTGCGGGCGCCGCGTAAAATGTTCCAGCAGCCACATTTTACAGATGACATTCCTCTAAATAATGCATTTTATTTAACCTGTGTAAAATATTACCATATCAACTTGCAATCAATATGAAGGAATACTTAGGGACGGAATAGTCTGAGGTCTTTTTTCTCACTCTCTTCACAATCCGGTGCCCAGGCTACACTCCCGGCACATCTCAATTCGACTTGTCACATTCCAGGTGCACCAGGGACGTGTGTGGTGCGGGGCCCCCATCCAGGACAGCTCGGACGGGGGGATCCGAGGGGGGAAGGGCGCACCATTAGAGTGCTTATGTCCCTAACCCCCCACCCGCCCCCACCGGTCCTCACAGGCTGGGGGGAGGGGGTCCCAGCTCTTGTCCAGCGGCCTGTCTCCATGCCCAGCGTGGTGGTGCCCTGCGGCCACTGGGACAAAGAGCCGCACGCTGGTGGCCTGTCGCAGACATTCAGTCTCATGCTTCTGGAGGCTCCAAACCAAGGGGCTGGCAGGGCCTCCATCTGCAGGGCCCCAGGGGAGAGCCCTTCCTCTCCTCTTCCAGCTTCTCGAGGTTGCTGGCCATCCCTAGGTCCCTCGGCCCCTGGTTGCAGGTGTCTCTCTCTAATATCTTCCCCCATCGTGACGTGGCCATCTTCCTGTGTGTCTCTGTGTCTCTTCTTGTAGGGACATCAGTCATGGTGCAGTTAGGGGCCCCCTTCTCAGGTGGGACCTCATCTGAACCACTGACACCTGCAATGACCCCGTGTCTAAATAACAGCACCTTCTGAGGTTCTGGGAGAGACTCCGATTTTGTGGGGACAACATCCCACCCCAGACACCCCGTAGCAGCAACCTCCTCTGACCAAAGACTGAGCAAGTCCTTGCTGTGCTCCCGGTGTGAGATCCCGCTTTAGCAGGTACCGGATTTCCGTATGCTACGAGGTCCACTTCCGGGTCCTTCTGCTTTGTTCCACTGGTCTGTCCATGCCTGCCCCAGTGCCACACGGTCTGAGTCACAGAGCTGTAATGTCTGCTGGCACGTTCTAGTGTTTTACTTCTGGAGGTCTGGCCGCATGTTTCCCCACCCACTGCCCCTCTTCCTCTGGGTTCTCCTAGCAAGCCTTCTTCATTTGTTCCTCTAAATAAACTTCGTAAGTGACTTGTTAAAAAGGAATGACATAATTTCAACTGAGATTGCCGAACCTGTCGACACGGTTACCCACCTGGGGGCTGTCCTTACCCGAACGCACCGGCAGACCCTCCTGCTCCTCGCGCTCGCTGTCTGATTGCCGACTCTTTCATCCTCTTGTGCGAACGACCTTCCACCGCCCACGCCTGTGCGGCAAAAGCTGGGCTGGCATGAACCCAGCCACCCGAACCGGAACCCTGGGAGACCACCTTGATGTCTCTCCTGCTCCCTGCCGGGATCCTTTCCACCCCTCTCGCTGTCACCCTGCTTAAGTCACCATGGCGCTTCTCCCAAACACCAGCCTTCTCGGTGCCGGCCTCCCACCCAGTGTCTCTTCTTGCTGACACAACCACTCAGTAGCTTGTCCTAAATGACAGCACACAGGACCCCGACTGCACGGCCTTCAGTCCCTACACCCCACCCCTACCCCGCATGCTGCTTTCTGTGTCGTCCCATCCCCTCGGCCTGGTGGAGGAGGCCCTTTCGGTCTCGTCCCAAACAGCTTTTGCAGGTTGGTTCCCTCCTCCTCCTTCACACGGACTGAATGTTCCCTCCAAGCAGAGCACCTGGCACCGCCCCAGCATGCCCTGGGCTCCCCACCCCCGGGCCCTGCTCACGCAGGCTTCTGTCCCTGGAGCAGCCTTCTCCGCTGCCCGTCTCTCCTTGGCAGGGTCACTGGGAGGCCTGGCCCCGACCCACCTGCCAGGAAACCTTCCCGATGCCCATCCTCTTCACTGGATTCCAGTTCCCGCAGCGGGTGGGCTGTGTCTTGCTGGTGGATGACTGTGATACCTGTTTGCTGTGACAGAGCTGCTTGTTAAAACGAATTCTCCTGCGGTGGATTCACAGCCCTTCGAAAGGAAGCTTGTTGCCTTCTGATGTGTTCACTCTCCTGACATTTTCAGAAACATTTTCTAAGACTCACGATTTTGATGTTGAACCATCTAGGCAGATTTGCTTAGCTGGTGACTGCAACACCACACTTGGAACTTGGCGGAAGAACTGTCATCCCATCGGCATGGGGTCGTGGAACAGGGCTCAATGAGGGCTCACGTTCGTGAACTACAATATGCCCAAAGAGGGGAGGGGTGCCGCGTGAGCGTTCAATGAGCAGAGGCGCAAAGAAACTGAGGGTGCTACCAGCGGGGCCAACCCCTGCCCCCGACTTCTCGGCCCCCCCAAATGCTGGTGCGCTGCTCCTGAGGCCAGGAGAGCAGGCTGGTTCACTCCCAGAGCTGAGAGAGAGGACTTCTGAACGGGAAGTTGGTAGGGCAGAGAGCATCAAAGAGGGTCCGAACGGCGTCCACCTCCAGGGGTGTGACCCAGGCAGGCGCGCCTGCTGAGCGCCCCGGGCCCTGCGCTTCCTCTCACGCTTCGCTGCTGCCGTCTGCCCACTCCTAGCGTTTGAGCGAGGGGCCCAGCTTCTGCGTTCTGCACTGAGCCCTGCGCACGGCGCAGCCTGCCCTGGTCTGGGGCCTCTGGGGTCCGGGGAGCAGCAGACAAACTCTGAGAAGGTGGCAACATCACGGAGCTGCCGTCCACGTGTCAAATGTCACTCAACTGGAAGGGAGGGGGGTGCCTGCTGTCTGGGGGAAGGTTACCCACTTGCCAAAGAAGATGAAAAAAGTTACCCTTCTCTTTCGTAAGTCAGCTTCTGAAGGCATTTCTGGAAGCTATTTCCTCCCTAGAAAAAAAGGGGGAGTAGAATTGCCCAGGAAAATCTTCAACTAAAGGTCTCCACGTGGGATCACCAGACCAATTAAAAATTATAATATGCAAATGTCTCCGGTATCTACGCTCGTAAATCTGTTTCCAAATACTCCAGGGTGGCATGTCTTGGCTGCAAATTACACAGCTGCTCCCCTTCTGAAGTACGCCTCCAATTCCCTTTCAGAAAACAGCAGCACACGGCCATAAACAGTTTATACCCACGGCTTGCGCGTCTTCTTAAATGGATGCCTTCGTACGGGATCCTGTCCCCGTCACACCTAGAGAAGCGCTCCCCTGCTAATTGGGGGGGGGGGGGCGAAGAAGCCTGTGTTTTGTAGGGAAATGCCAACACTGGAGGAACTGGCGGGTTTAAGTACAATATTTGTCTTGTGACTCATTTTGGCTTTGACAGTTTGACTGCAATAATTATCACTTTCTCGGGAAATATTTAATAAAGATAATAAGACGATCCTGTGCACTGCTGCACTTTTTCATTGAATCTTTTTAATGCATTATTTTAAGAATAGAAAAAAAAGTAAATTCGCTAAGAAGCAAACCCAAGGCTGAATTTTCGCATACGTTGCAAAGAGGGTACATGATTTTAAAGTGCAAACGCAGTGTATTTGTTTATGCAGTGAGGTTTAAAAAAATCATTTTAATGGAAACACCATTATTCTTTTTGGGGAGGTGCTTACTCTATTTAGGAGAACACCTTGAAAATCTACTCATGGGTTTAAAGCCAGATTCTGCCACTCACCTTGGCTTTGAAACAAGTCAACCAAAGATGGACTTACGCTGCTTTGCATTTGGGGGATGGGGAGAGGCAAGGAGAGAAAGCATATGAAGCAGAGGGTCCCCAGGGGCTTTTAAGAAGTGAGTAGTGCCTTGGCTGCTGTGGCTCAGTGGATTGAGCACTGGCCTGCAAACTGAAAGTTTGCCGGCTTGATTCCCAGTCAGGGCACGTGTCTGCGTTGTGGGCCAGGTCCCCTGATGGCAGCGTGTAAGAGAGGCAACTGACTGATGTTTCTCTCCCTATTTTTTCCTCCCTTCCCCTCTCTCTGGAAATGAATAAAATCTTTTTTAAAAACAAACAATGGGAAGACAAAGAAACAATCCCCAAATGAAAGAAAAGGAGGAAGCCCCAGAAAGAATGCTAAATGAAATGGAGGCAACTCAACTATCAGATTTTGAGTTCAAAGCAATGGCTGTCAGGAAGCTCCATGAGCTCTCAATGAGCTACCAGAAACTACAGGGAAGCTATGATGAGCTCACTGCAAACTATATCAACATGAAAAAGGAAATAGAAACGATCAACAAGGGCCAAGAGGAAATGAAGAACACAATTTCTGAACTGAAGAACACAGTGGAAGGAATGAAAAGCAGAATCAATGAAGCAGATAGGATCAGCAAGTTGGAGGACAAAGTAGAAAAAAACACCCAGAAAGAGCAAGAAAAGGAAAAGAGGCTCAGAAAGAATGAAGAGGGATTAAGAGAAATGCAAGACAATATGAAACATGATAATATCCATATAATAGAGATTCCAGAAGGAGAAGAAGAGCAAGTGATAGAAAACCTATTTGAAAAAGTAATGATGGAAAACTTCCCTAATTTGATGAGAGAAAAAGTCACACAAATCCAGGAAACACAGAGAGTCTCAATCAAGAGGAACCCAAAGAGGCCCACTTCAAGACACATCATAATTAAAATGGCAAAATTCCAAGACAAAGAGAGAATCTTAAAGGCAGCAAGGGAGAAAAAGGAAGTAACATACAAGGGAGACTGATAAGGTTAGCAGCTGACTTCTCAATGGAAACGCTCCAAGCCAGAAGAGAATGGCAAGAAATATTCCAAGTAATGAGAACCAAAGGCCTGCAACCAAGACTACTTTACACAGCAAGGCTTTCAATCAAGACAGAAGGCCAAATAAGGAGCTTCCTAGACAAAAGAAGTCTAAAAGAATACACTTCTACCAAACCAGTTCTGCAAGAGATGCTAAAGGGACTGCTTTAAGGAAAGGAAGGAAGAGAGAGAGAGAGAGAGAGAGAGAGGAACATAAGTACAAAAATGGCAATGAATCCGTACCTATCAATAATAACTTTAAATGTAAATTGATTAAATGCTCCAATCAAAAGACATAGAATAGCTGAATGGATAAGAAAGCATGGCCCACACATATGCTGCCTACAAGAGACCCACCTCAGGACATAAGACCTACACAGACTCAAAGTGAAGGGCTGGAAACAAATTTTCCAAGCCAATGGACAGGAAAAAAAGCCAGGGTGGCAATACTCATATCAGACAAAATAGACTTCAAAAGAAGGGCCATAAAGAGAGACCCAGAAGGTCACTTTATAATACTCAAGGGAAGAATCCATCAAGAAGACATAAACATCGTAAATATATATGCACCCAACATAGGAGCACCTAAACACATCAAGAAAACCTTAGAGGACTTCAAGAAAGATATTGACAGCAACACAATTATAGTAGGGGATTCTAACACCCCACTGTCAAAAATGGACAGATCTTCCAAACAAAATATCAACAAAAATATTGTGGCATTGAACAATACTCCAGATGAAATGGACTTAACTGATATATATAGAGCCCTTCATCCCAAAGAAACTAAATACACATTTTTTTCAAATGCACATGGAACATTTTCAAAGATAGACCACATGATAGGACACAAAACAAGCCTCGACAAATTCAAGAAAATTGAAATCATACCAAGCATTTTTTCCAACCACAAGGGACTGAAACTAGAAACCAACCCCAAGGGGAAAAATCCAAAACACTCAAAATCATGGAGATTGAATAGCATGCTATTAAACAATGAATGGGTCAAGAATGAAATTAGAGAAGAAATCAAAAAGTTTCTAGAAACAAATGAAAATGAACTCACAACAACCCAAAACATATGGGACACAGCAAAGGCAGTCCTCAGAGGGAAGTTCATAGCAATACAGGCCTACCTAAAAAAGATAGAAACATTTCAAACAAACAACCTAACCCTACGCCTACAAGAACTTGAGGAACAACAACAAAGACAGCCCAGAGCAAGTAGAAGGAAGGAGATAACCAAGATCAGAGCAGAATTAAATGACATAGAGACTAAAAGCACAAGTCTAAGGATCAATGAATCCAGGAGCTGGTTCTTTGAAAAGATAAACAAAATCAACAAGCCTTTAAGCAGACTCGTCAAGAAAAAAAGAGAGAAGACCCAAATAAAGACAATCAGAAATGAAAGAGGAGAGATTACAACTGACACCACAGAAATACAAAAGATTGTAAGAAATTATTATGAAGAACTGTATGCCAAGAAATTTGAAAACCTAGGTGAAATGGACAAGTTTCTAGAAAAATATCTTCCAAAACTCAATGAAGAAGAATCAGAAAGCCTGAACAGACCAATAACAGCAGATGAAATTGAAGCAGTAATCAAAAAACTCCCGACACACAAAAGCCCGGGACCAGATGGTTTCACAGGAGAATTCTACAAAGCATTTAAGGAAGAGCTAACCCCTATGCTTCACAGACTATTCCAAAAAATCCAAAATGATGGAAGACTCCCAAACTCATTTTATGAAGCCAGCATCATCCTAATCCCAAAACCAGATAAAGACACAACAAAAAAAGAAAACTTCAGGCCAATATCACTGATGAACATAGAAGCTAAAATCCTCAACAAAATATTGGCAAACTGCATCCAACAATACATTAAATAGATCATACAACATGATCAAGTGGGATTCATCCCCAGGACGAAAGGATGGTTCAATATTCACAAATCGGTAAATGTAATACATCACATAAACAAAAGCAAAGACAAATCACATGATCATATCAATAGATGCAGAAAAAGCATTTGATGAGGTACAACACCCATTTATCATAAAAATACTCAGCAAAATGGGAATAGAGGGAGCATTCCTCAACATAATAAAGGCAATATATGAGAGGCCTACAGCCAACATCATACTCAATGGGCAAAAACTAAAATCTTTTCCACTAAGATCAGGAACAAGACAAGGATGTCCACTTTCACCACTTCTATTCAATATAGTATTAGAAGTCTTAGCCACAGTGATTAGACACGAAAAGGAAATAAAAGGCATCCAAATCAGAAAGGAAGAAACAAAATTATCATTGTTTGCAGATGACATGATAGTGTACATAGAAAATCCTATAGACTCCACCAAAAAGCTGCTCGACCTAATAAATGAATTTGGCCAAACAGCAGGATACAAAGTCAATATCCAGAAATCAAAGGCATTTTTGTATACCAACAGTGAAACAGCAGAAGCAGAAATTAAGAAAAAAATCCCATTCATTATAGCAAAAAGAAAAATAAAATACCTAGGAATAAACCTAACCAAGAAGGTAAAAGACCTATATGCGGAAAACCACACAACACTGAAGAAAGAAATCAAGCAAGACACAAACAAATGGAAACATATACTGTGTTCATGGATTGGAAGAATCAACATCATCAAAATGTCCATACTACCCAAAGCAATTTACAAATTCAATGCAATACCTATTAAAGTACCAATGGCATATTTCACAGACATAGAACAAACACTTCAAAAATTTATATAAAACCATAAACAACCCCAAATAGCTGCAGCAATTTTGAGAAAGAAGAACAAACTAGGAGGGATCACAACCTGATAACAAACTGCATTACAAGGCCACTGTAATCGAAATGGCCTGGTACTGGCATAAAAACAGGCACATGGACCAGTGGAACAGAACAGAGAGCCCAGAAATAAACCCAAGTCTCTACAGTCAATTAATATTTGACAAAAGGGGCAGCAACATAAAATGGGGTAAAAATAGCCTCTTCAATAAGTGGTGTTGGGAGAACTGGACAGCTATGTGCAAAAAAATGAAACTCGAGCACCAACTTATGCCATACACAAAAGTAAATCAAGGTGGATAAAAGATTTAAATATAAGCTGTGACACCATTAAAGTCCTAGTGTAGAACATAGGCAGAAAAATCTTAGATATTTCACGCAGCAACTTTTTTACTGAAATGTCCCCTAAAGCAATGGACATAAAGGAAAGAATAAACAAATGGGATCTCATCAAAATAAAAAGCTTCTGCATGGCTAAAGAAAACAGTATTAAAATAAAAAGAGAACTGACTGTATGGGAAAATATATTTTCCAATGATACATCAGACAAGGGTTTAATCTCCAAAATATATAAAGAACTTACACGACTCCACTCTAAGAAGACAAGCAACCCAATTAAAAAATGAGCAAAGGACTTGAACAGACACTTCTCCAAGGAGGACATATAGAGGATCCAGAGACACATGAAAAGATGCTCCATATCGCTATCAGAGAGATGCAAATTAAAACCACAATCAGATATCACTTCACACCAGTCAGAATGGCCATCATAAACAAAGCAACAAACAACAAGTGTTGGAGAGGTTGTGGAGAAAAGGGGACCCTAGTGCACTGTTGGTGGGATTGCAGACTGGTACAACCACTGTGGAGAACAGTATAGAATTTTCTCAGAAAACTAAAAATGGATCTACCTTTTGACCCAGCAATTCCACTGCTAGGATTATATCCTAGGAACCCTGAAACACCAATCCAAAAGAACCTATGAACCCCTATGTTCATAGCAGCACAATTTACAATAGCCAAGTGTTGGAAGCAACCCAGGTGTCCATCAGTAAACGAGTGGATCAAAAAACTATGGTACATTTACACAATGGAATTCTATGCAGCAGAAAGAGAGAAGGAGCTCCTACCCTTTGCAACAGCATGGATGGAACTGGAGAGCATCACGCTAAGTGAAATAAGCCAGGAAGTGAAAGACAAATACTATATGATCTCACCTTTAACAGGAACCTAACCAACAAAACAAACAAACAAGCAAAATATAACCAAAGACACTGAAATAGAGAACAGACTGACAGTCACCAGAGGGGAGAGGGGAGGGAATTTCAGGGGGAAAGGGGAAGGGTTTAAAGGAACAAGTATAAAGGACACATGGATAAAAACTAGGGGGGTGGAAATGGGAGGGAGGTGGGGAGGGCAGGGGCAGTGAGCTGGGATGGGAGTAAAAGACAGAAAACTATACAAGAACAACAATTAAAATAAATTTTAAAAAAATAAATAAATCTTTTTTAAAAAAGAATAATGCTTTAAAAGAACAGAGTAACCAAAATTTCACCATGATTTGTAAATTACTTCTCTCTCCCCCAATCTTCCAAGCACCGCCGACACCAAGTTCCTACGTTTGGACATTAGGGGAAGGGACAGGTTACATGGAGCAGACAGGCCCTGGTCCATAGAGGCACAAAATGAACACACTCGGGATTTTCTCAGATCTGGGGTGGGTGGGAAGCGTCTCCCTTTTGACATGACAGCACCCCCTTATCCACGGGGGAAACATGCCAAGACCCCTGTGGATGCCTGAACTGCAGATAGAACAAGCCCTATAAATACTGTTTTTCCTATGCACATACCGACGATAATGTTTAATTTATAAGCTGAGCACAGTGGATTAACAACAATAACTATAATAAAGTAGAACAATTATGACAATACATTATAACGAAAGTTATGTGAATACGCTGGCACTCTCTCTGTCTAAATATGTGTAATTGTGTGGTACTCACCCTTCTTCTTGTGATGGCCGGAGGCGGTACCACGGCCGCATGAGGAGATGAAGAACCTCCCATTGATATTTTCGGACCGAGGCTGACCACAGGTAATTGAAACCACAAAAAGTGTAATAGCACATAAGGGGGGAACCCCCATACCACTCATTTTCAAAACGGAATATTCCCCCCTGGAGAGTGCTTTCTGTGGCATGCACTTTCTCTCTGATTTGAGAGTCTTCGATGGCTCTGGACACAGCTCCCGTCCCCTGCCAGCAGCAAGGGCTCCGCCCAGAGTAAGGCTCTGGGGGGACAAGGGGGCAACGGCCCCGCCCCCTCCGCTGGGCGCTTTTCCCTCTCACTTCCTCAGTACGAACTCTGCACAGGCTGTCTGCACTCCCGGCCCCACAGAAAAGCTGCAGGACACTGGGCGACAGCCCCTCTGGCATCCCTGCTCGGAACGACAAGTCCACAAGGCTCCCTGCTCCTCCCCCCAACACACACGGAGGCGCTCGAACATGCTTCCCTGAAAACCGTGTTGCCCAAGCACCCACTCTGAGCAGCAGGCGAACCTACAGGCGGCCTTGCTTTAAAACAGTACTGTTTTCTATTTAGCAAGAAGTTAGAAGCGGGTGAAAGAAAAGGCAGTCATTAGGAGAGCCCGCCTGCTGGGAGCCGCGACACCCTGTGAAACTAACCCCCCACATAAAATACAAGGTCATCGCTCGTAACGGAGGCTCAGGGCGCGGCTCCATGAACCCGATTCACCCCGCGTGCCGGTCCTAAAGCTGCTTCCTCTAAGTTCCTGCAGGAAGCTCCAGGACCCTCCACGCTGGGGCCGAGGAGGTGGTGACCAAGGCCGTGTCCCTCAGCCTCGGTGGGATGGGAGCCAGATGAAGGGAAGGCTCAGGTACACCGTCAGCCGTCCCTCCCTGGGCGGGAGGGGCTTGAATGTGCATTTGATGTCATCTGTTCCCTAGTTCGGGGAGAAGCAGCCAAAGGTCCTTCAGGTTCTGCAAAGCCAAGGCTCCACTGGAAAGGAGGGGGTTGAGAAATGTGACTGCAGGGCACCCTGTGCCTCTGAGTCACCCAAGATGCTGGGATTCTGTGGCGGACCGACCTTGCGCGTCTGCGGGGCGTTAGTGGTGGAAGGCTGAGCCTGTGCTTCTTCCACATGTTCTGGGTTGTTCCAGGGCGGTGGGTGTGTTCTCCCAGCAGTCTGGGGTGGCCTGGGTAAGCACGTGGAGTTCCTCAGAGAGGACATGCAAGTCTGTCGGTCACTCACACCCAGAGAGACTCAGAAGGACCCAGGGCTCCCCTCAGGCCAACCCCCAGCGTGCAGCTGAGACTGAGGTCCGGCAGCGCGGCTTGGACAACGGTGCTTGCATCCCATGGGGCGCGCCAACACCAAGGGTCCTAAGGCGATCAAACCTGGAGGGACTGGTTACTCAAGGAAAGGGGAAACCGTCCTCCTAGCCTTGGGTCGGGTCTAGCTTGTCCTGGGAGTGCCGGGTGGGGAGGCAGACGCTGGCAGGGAACCCAGGCAGGGAGGGGCTGGCGGCGACCCTCCACAGTGCGGCGTGGCAATCCGCCCACCTGCTGTGGGCACAGGTCACCGCCAGCACGTCTCTGGAAGCTGGAGCCCGGCCTCGCTCTGCTCTGCCGAGAGTCTCCCTGGGGCCGGGGCCGGGCCTCGGCGTTAGCGTCTCGCGGCTGCTGTGACAGCTGCCCACACACGGAGTGGCTTCACACGACCGAGTCCTCCCTTCCTTTCCGGAGACCAGCGGTTCACAGCGGGCCTTCGGGGACTGAAGCCACGGCGGGCGCGTCTTCGGGAGGCTTTAAGGGGGAGTCTGCCTGCCTGCCACCCCTACCTGCCGCGGGGCTCCCGCAGCCCTCGGCCCCTCTCCTTCCACCTCACGCCGGCTTCCCTGACTCCCACCTTCTTGCCTTCCTCTCATAGGGGGCCCTTGTGAGTACATGGGGCTCAGGCAGGTGACCCAGGGAATCTCCCCAGGGCGAGTCTTAATCACACGCGCAAAGGCCCTTCCATCCTGTCAGGGACAGTCTCACAAGGTCCAGGGGCTAGGACGTGGCCGCCTGGAGGAGCCCCATCAAGAAGCCCATTTAGGGGGGGCAGCCGAGGGAGCCCCAAGTGGCAGGAGACCAGGGTGGGTGACCAGAACCGGGCGAGGAGGCTCCTCGTCACTGTTGGTTTCAGATTAACAACGAATCACTTTTAGTATAAGCAAAACCCAACTAGGACATGGGACAAACCTGCACCAAAGTTCCCCACCGTCCATCGGTCCGCACATGCGGCTGGGCGTCCTAAGTCTGGACCACCTGCAGGGAAGGACCGAAATGGTCCCAGGCGTCTGGAGGGCGGGACCGTGGGCGCGAAGGGCCCCCCGGAGCCTGCAGAGAGCTTTGCTGCTGCGGTTGCGTGGCAGACAGAACTCATCGACTTCACGGTAAGTTCTCCCACACTTTCTTATTCCCACATTAACATCTCGTTAATCTTAGTCTCATTGTCTTTTCTAATGTAGGTTTTCTGCATTTTTGAAACTTGGCCCGTTTTACCAATATACTAAATGTGTATTTCAAAAATGTGGTTCTAACCAATATATCAAACTAAACCTTTTATCTCCAGGAAGCGAAGATGAAGACACCGCCTGTTGTCTCCGTAAGCACGTGCGGCCCGTGCAGACTCACCGGCTATCCAGGTTCCTTTCAGGCATCAGCGCTCGCGCCGACCCTGAGTCCCCCTGCCCGGCCCGGGAGCTCCCCGAGGTCGCAGGCACAGCGCTGTGCCTCTCCACGCAGGGTGACAGGCTGGGGTCAAACAGAGTTTCCCGTGAAAGGCCACATCACGAAAGCTTCCCTACGTACGCCGTGGCCACCAGACTGTGGACATGCCCAGGGAGGACTTGACATCGTCTTGAACACGACATCATGTTCTTGCTTGAACCGCACAGTAACTGAACCGTCCAGGTCGGCCTATCCAACACGAGTGAAGTCCGCCACGGGCCTAAGTTCCGGGTTGGCCAGCGAGTTGAAGCTTCTTCTGTAAAATAACGGACACATTTTTCATTTTCACCAGTAACTTGATTGATTGGGATATTTGGAGTGTTTTGGCTACCTCCCACATGGTAGAATGTACTGTCCTCAATTAATGTCCAGATTGGATCCCTAACAACTTCAACTGGTCTACCCGACCGTGGAGCATCATCCAGGGAGGAATCTTCAGCACGAACTTCGCAAACCACTTTTGACACGTGCAATCTGTCACCGCACCTCCACACACCGCACAAATCTTTTTTTTTTTTTGCATTAGTTGCATTTTTACCTTTCTTGAAATAATAAAGCATCATATACTAAAAACGTTGCTATTTTCTTCTGTCTCCAAGATTAAAATGGCTGCACAAAAATTCACCAATTTTGGTAATTTTTTGAAATGCACACCTATGACAGCTGTCATCACACAACCTAACAAAAATGTTTCAAATGGAGTTGAAGACACATACGTGCTACCAGAGCCATCTTTGGAGAAAAACCAAATGAACTTTTTGGCCAACCCAATATAAGTTTTCCAGTGGCCACATTAAACAGAAAGAAGAAAGAAGCAAAGTTAATTTTCATGATCTGCCACATTTTACCCAACATATCCAAAGTATTATTCCTATGACATGTAATCAATATAAACAATCTTAATGAGATTTTTTTACATTCTGTTTTTCCTGCTAGCCTTTGAACTTGGAAATGGATTTCACACGTACAGCCCACCTTAACCTGGCCATACGTCCAGTGCTTAGCAGCCAGGCGTGGCTGGCGGGCTTCCCTGCTGGACAGGGCGGCCCCCAGGGTACTAGACACCCTGTCAGTAGGGAGTCTTCTGGACAGGTGGGAGACAGACGGTCAGGCGCTGACAGGCAAGGCCAGGTATTCTAAACTCCCCGGCGTCCCGGAGCTTTGTTTAAACAGCCACTGCGTTTGCTTCCACCGTCATTCCTTCAAACATAACAGGCAAATGCTCAGATACACAAAGGCAATTAAATGGAATCAGGCAATTAGGGGGAGAACTGTCTGTGCATTTCCTCCGTGACACCCGCAGGAGAGGGGAGCAGAGAATGGAATAGCCCCGGGCCGAGGACCAGAAAAGTCAGCTTTCCGTGACCGAGCCAGTTTCTGAACCTGCCTGGAACATGACACGCATCTCAACCTGGGGAAGAAGAGTGGTAGCACTTTAAAGCGTCCGAAGCTGGGGCCAGGGCCAGGGAAGAGGGGCTCAGGTGCAGCCCGACCTGCCTGGGCCATGGCACCTGGCATTGGGGTCCCGTGGGCTCCTGGAAAAAAAAATACGTTCCTTTCAGATCCTAAGAGGCTGCGGGCCAGTGCAACGCTCCCACGAATAGGACATCGCAGACTGTTTGACATTCGGGGACTTGGGGCAGTGGCACCCTGGGTAGGGGGACCTCCGTTATCATGGAAAACAAGCCCGGTGGTGCCCGGGCAGCCCCGCACCTGGAGTCCCGTCCTGCTGCTCCATCGGTGGCGCCCCTGCCCCCGCCATCATGCCAGCAGCCAGCAGAAGTGAGCATTTCGTTTCGCTCCGTGTGTGAGAGTCTAAGAACTCGCCGGCACATCGCAGCAATGCCCCGAGTCCACAGTTCACACACTGCATTTCTGGGCTTAGAAAACACACTGGGGAGTGGCCATTGTTTCTCTGGGGCGCAGGACCCAAGGGCGTGAAGGCGGCCGCCTGGACGAGACCACCGTGAGCAGACCGAGAAACCGAGCTGCCAGAATGTTCACAGAGCTGGCGAAACCGGGAGCAGGACCCACGGCGCTCGTTCGCTGGAGCAGCCGCTGGGACAGCGCCAGGACGGACAGGTTTTCCGATGGTACCTGAGGTGCCAGGGCTGGTGCTCCTGGTCAGACCTCGGCCTCCAGATCCCAGGTGGCCCCGTGGGCCGCTTCCCTGGTTTCTCACTGAGGAGAGAGTAACACTGCCTGGCCCCCCAAGCACTGTTCGAGTGAGAAGTCTTCAAAGCACAAGTGTGTGTGTGAGTGTGTGTATGAGCACAAGTGTGTGTGTGAGTGTGTATATGAGTGTGAGTGTGAGTGTGAGCGAGAGCCCCGGGGGCAGACAGCCAGGGACCCCCACCCCAGCAGCCGGCTAACACCTGCTGTACCAGGTCCAGACGTCTCACTGGCCTAATGAGAACATTATATGTAAAAATATATGCATATATATTTACATACATTACATATGTGCTCTATCTATGTAAAAAAGTACAAAACACGGAGATTTTTCATCCAGAACACTCTTCAGGATGCGATAGCATCTCCAGGTCTCCATCCCAGGAACAGGGGGCTGATTCCGACCCACCCAGGCTCATAATTTAACACACACATGTTCCTCTTGGGTGAATTTCCACGGAGGGAAGTTTGGGGCAGAGGAAGCAGAGAAGCACGACATCCGGACCCCTTGCCGCGTCTCCAAAGCCCATGGCGCCCACATCCCTCTCCTGGGCCTGCTGGGTGGGAGGAGGGTTGCCCTCACAGATGTCCTCATGCGGCTTTGCAGCGTCCTGAGCTTGGGGAGACCTGCCTCCCTGCCTCCTCGGCCCAGACGCAGGTGGCTCTGTCCGTGATGGGGCTGACAGCCATTCGCGTGTACAGCTTTCACGCCCCCAGAGGCGCTGAGGAAGGTTCTGCATCCTGGGGGCACACGCTTCAGCTGCTGTGACACCAGTCCCAGTGCCCCTGGACCAGCCTGGTGGCGAAGCTGCTGCCGCACCCAGGAAGCCCCAGCCCTCACGGGCAGTAAGCAGAGCCAGAGAGCCGGCTGGGCTGGAGCCTCGCCCGGGGCCTCCAGGGCCCAGCAGCATCAGCACCATCCCCGCGGTGGCGGGAAATGAGCGTCCCAGTTCCCATCGGACACGTGGTATCAATCAGCTTTCACAACTCAACAACGACAGTGGTGCGCGGGGCTGGGTAACAAGGGTCACTAAGGTTCTATTCCTTAAAGAAGTTAATCCCCAAAAGAATCGGCTTCCTGAAAAAAATAGTAAAGCTGATAATGTTTCCATGTATTCACGCAAGACTTAGCTGGCTCCCGCTCCGAGTGGCGCCGCGCTGGGCTGGAGCGGGGACCCACGGCCTGCCGCTCCCTCCCAGACTGCCCCTACTTCACCCCGAAGCGCCGGCCGCAAGTGGTAGCAGCTTCCTTCCGAAGAGTGAGCAGGAAAGGGAGAAACAGAAGCCCAGCCTCACAGCGGGGACACCCAAGCACACGGCCTCAGCCAGGTGGCCCCGGTCAGTGTCCACAGTGACCAGCCGCATCCTCAAGACACAGTGAGAATAGCCCTTCACCCCCAAAACCCGTACCTCCAGCCCAGTCATGAGAAAACACCAGACAAATCCCAGCTGAAGGGTGATCTGCAACATACCTGCCCGGCACCCCTTTGAACTCACAAGGTCGGCCAAAACCAGGGAAGTCTGAGAAACCGCCACAGCACAGGGGACCGCAGGGACGCCTGGCGACTAAGTGTCACGTGGGGTCCTAGTTGGGGTCCAGGACCAGGGAAGAGCATTCAGTGAAAACTAAAGAAATCAAAATAAACGACAAACGGCCCAATGGCACATCAACACCGGTGGGTGAATCCCGACCAACACGCCTCATTAACGTGAGATGCTAACAACTCAAACTGACGGGGGTATATGAGCCCTCTCTTCACTGTCTTGGCAATAATTCTGTAAATCTAAACTTGTGCTTTTAAAAGTTGTTTTTTTTTTTTTAATCAAAGGCATAGGAAAAGCAGAGGTCAAAGTTTAAAAGATTCACCGAACTCAGAAATCTAGGCAAAAAAATCATCTAAAAAAATGTAAGTCTACCAACGTGTGCATCACATCAGTACCACCAGTTAATCTAACTTTGGGCTTAGGGATTTCGTTCTGACCAATAACAGGCAAGAAGCAGCTACAGACCAAACTACTCAAGAATCAGACAGCGGGCGGTGGGGTGGGGGGGATACCCTAACAGGATGAGCGGCCCGTTTTTTAAACCCTGGTCAGAACACGCCAGCTACATCCACCCAGAGAGTAGCAGACGGAGCCACAGATGCTTGCGGTTACTCTGCAGCACCCTGGTAACGAAATTGGGCGGTCTGAGGAACACCCAGGAAGAGAGGCAAATGGTGAAACTGGACCTATGCAGATTATAAACAGAGCCAGAAAAGAAGACAATGAGATTCCAGCTGGACAAATGTTAGGTGAACACCTGGGGAAAATAACCCCACACACGGACGACGTCTCAGGGAACGAGATGCTTGAAAACGCCGAGAGAAAGGAGGCAGCGAGAACAGGTTAAATATCAGGGTGTGCGCAGGAGGGGGAGGGCAGTGTGCCCCGTCTGGGGTGTCGAGGTGTGACAGGGAAGCCTGGGAATCTCTCTCCTCCAGGGCAAGGCAGAACCTCTGGTCCTCCAAGAAGCTGGCAAGCAACGAGCAAGTTGCTGGCTTGTCCCAAAGAACAAGGAGCTAAGAGAGTCCCTGCTCTTCAAATTCTCCCCAAGGAGAGAGTTCATTTCCACTGAGTCTTCACGACGGAGCAGGGTCAGTGCAAACCTCGGGAGGAGGAAGGAGGTTGGGAGGGCTTTTAAAATCCCACACCTGAAAATCTCAGGGCTGGTGCTCACGGGCGCTTTAGAGGTCACCGGTAGGCGACACAGCTTCACACCATTAATTTTTTTTAAATAAAAACAACAAACAGCATTTGCCGAGCACTGAGCACAGGCCAGGCCCCAGGCCAAGCATCTGAAGATGTGCACTGTGTCGTTCGCCCCTCACAGCCTGAGGGGGGAACGGGTGCTAACCCCCTCTTACAGAGGGGAAAGCTGGGGGGGTCCCAGAAGTTAAGGCACTCTCTTGAGGCCCCCAGGCAGTTGGTGACAACGCCAGGACTGTGACCAGGGCTGCACAGTTGCCAAGTCTGCGCACCTCACCTCTCAAAGAGGTGGCCCCGTGCTGGGTGAGTGTTCCAAAGTGAACTCATGAGCCTGGGTGGAGGGGTGGAAAGGCCGAGTCCTTGAGACGCTGCCAAGGGCTCGTTCGGGAGCTGGGAGTCCCTGGGGTGCAGGAGAGGCCGGGCACAGCTTCCCCAGGAAAAGGCAGACACACCCCACCCCCATAGAGTGTATTCCGGTGGCATCTATAAATCGCACTGGTGTCCCCCTTAGGGACGCACGAGGAAGTTAGCAGGCAGTCCTGTCCTCAGCGTGACTGCTGGAGGGTGAAAGGAGAGACCCCAGAGCTGGCCCTGGACCCCGGGAGCTGGGGCTCAATCATTTGGGGGGTGGCAGCTGCACGGCCACATCCCGGGGTGCCCCGCTGCTCAGCAGCGAGCCCAGCCCGAGGCTGGAAGCACGAGGACCCCCGGCTCTACTCCCTGGCCAGCGCATCTCAGACCTGGCCGCACGGGGGAAACTTCCGCCACCACCGGCGGCCTCCAGGCCGCACCTGCCATGGCGCCCCAAGGCAGTCCAGGAGCCCCTCCACCACGTCTCGGCAGCTGGCCCCAAAGGGAGCCCCTAAAATATTTGCCAACCAGAAAGAAAGTGATTTCCTTGCCCAAAACTTGTGACTTTTTTTAGTAGTTTTTCTCCACAGATGCTGTTAGTTAGACCCTATAGGTTTTAGACAAATATAATTAGATGGATGTTTCCATTTAATTGAAGGCAAAGACCAACCGGTGTGACAGAAAATTATCGCTCAGCACATGCTTCTAACTGAAACACGCAACTTACCCAACAGCCTCGCTCCTTCCGCCTCATTACTGCCAACGCCAACAGCTGCCCATGGCTTTTGACCCTCAAACATGGGGTAAGCAGCTAAGGACCCCGAGGTGGCCCAAGATGTGATCCATCATCTTCCGGCGTGTGGGCCTTCTTCTGAGTCCTTGCTTTCGACCCACAGTGCCTCCAAGCAATGCAGCTTCAAAGCCTTAAGCTTCTCGTCTGGGCTAGTGGCCAACCCGAAGGCCCTGCCGATAGGCACCTGAGTGTGAAGGAGCGCTCCGGAGTGCCGCCACGTGGGCCCTCAGCCGCACATTCCTGCCGGGACCCGCGGTGCTGGGGAGAACGGCTCCTGAACAGCAGGGGCCTGGCAACAGGGAAATCACTGGCCTCCCAGGCCCTTATTGCCATAGCGGTCCCCTCCCCCTACTGCCATAGTAGTCCCCTCCCCCTACTGCCATAGTGGTCCCCTCCCCCTACTGCCATAGTGGTCCCCTCCCCCTACTGCAATAATCCTTTTAAGTAAGTTGCTTACTACCTAAGACTAAATTCATTTTTTATCTAACACCACCAACCCCAGTCCTCCCCCTTCTCCTTGATTACCTGGGAAAATCCAATGTACTCAGCCCACCTTCCCCACAGAGCTTCGCTGACTCTGCCCGGACCTAGGCAGGCGGATGCTGCCTAGCAACCTGGGTCCAAATCGCTGCGATTCCGTCATGGCCACAGGCCCTCCAACCAGGTCCTTCACCTCTGGGAGCCAAGTCTGCTCCTCTGCCAAGTGCTGCGGGAGACTCTTTTCTCCCAGGCATGAGTGGATTGAGCAGAGGGGGCGTGCACAGCACTGTGGGGGTGTCGCCTCTATTTCCCTGTGCGCATCCTGGGTGAAGGCTGCTGAAGCCCAGTAGAAAACCCACCTCCAACATCGCTCCCCCTGGGCGTCATGGCTGCTCACGGTGAGAGCACTGGCTAGCGATGGATCCCGGAGAAATGCTCTACGGAGGCGGTCTATCCCAGAGAGAGATCCGGGGGGTGCGGGGTAAATTCTGGAAGACATCAAAGCTGAACCCTCCATCCGACAGATGAAGCTCAGAGAAGTCGGGGCAGGGGTGGCGTGCCAAGCTCAGGTTACAATAACCAGCGGCCCGGACCTGCCTCTAGGCTGCGTTTGCTTGGCCAGCCCACACGCCTTGTTTGCTGTGCCTTTTCTTCTCCATTTGAATACCGTATTTTCCGTTCCGGGGGGGCCAACCATTCAAAGGTTGGTTGTCTGTCTTCCCATAGGCACCCCCGCGACTCACCCCAACCTGATGCTGCCCGAGGTCAGCTGTGCTGGGATCCTGGGGGCATTCTATTTTGTGACTTCAGTCAGGTCTCCTGCCTACTCGCCCAGTGGCTTCTCTGTTGGACACAGATGTGACGTCAAAAGCACCATGTTCTTCTAGGATCTCGCTTTTCTACTTGGAGAAACACTTTCAAAGGAAACACAGTCCAAAAGCATATGTATAATGACACACATCAGCACACTGACTGAATACCGAAAGACTGGCAACAATTTAAAGGTCTGGGAATGTTGCACTCATACATAATTTATAGCCAGTGAGAAAAATATATAGCCATTTAAAATGATGCACATACTCAGACATATGTTGAATAACGTAAGAACGGCATACATTTGAGGGGCAGAATTATACAGCCTCTTGCGGTGGCTCCAATCTGCTTGGTCATGTGAATCCACACCCCCCAGCCCAGAAATTTGGCTGCTGCCAGCATGACCTCATCTCCTCGCCCTGCCTGCCACCTCGGCGCCCCCGGGCCAGGGCTGTGCTTGGGCTGCGGCCCCGCGGCTCCGGCTGGCAGGTCCAAATCAAAAGCCACGGCACCTCCACTTCCGGCCGGATGACAGGCTGAGCGGCAGGGGTGGTCTGCTCTCTCCAGGGTCTGCGCGGAGAGGCTGGTAACAAAGCACAGAAGCGCCAGCAAGTTCATGTCCATGGGGCAAAGTTCGCCCAAGGAGAGGAAGGCGACTGAAAGGAGCCCTGAGAGGAGAACCTCTCCCTCCCACATGGGGTGTGGGAAGAGGGGCCGCTGGGTTTTCCCTGGAAGCTGTTGACAGCCCGATAACCCACCGCTGCACATTTGGTTTCTCACCTTCTCTGCGCTGCCCCTTTCCCTCACCGTTGCGGCCCTGGGGTTGCATGTCCCAGGAAAGTCTTAGCAAATAAGGCAGGTATCTGGGCCAAAGCCAAAATGTGCCTGACACATACTCTGTGTGTGCACGTGTGTGTACACACATGTGCATGTGCACATGTGCGCTCATGCACGTGTGTGGTCATGTGTGTGTGAGAGAGAAAACTAGTCATGGGTGAGTTTCACTTTCATATAGTTTTAATTTTCTATGATTTTAACAATAAATGTTATTATACTTCTAACCATTACAGTTTATTTTTTTAATGCATTTCCTTTTTTAAGGATTTTATTTATTTATTTTAGAGAGGGAAAGGGAGAGAGAAAGAGAGGGAGAGAAACATCAATGTGCGGTTGTCTCTCATGCGCCCTTTGTTGGGGACCTGGCCTGCAGCCCAGGCATGTGCCCTGACTGGGAATCGAACCTGCGACCCTTTGCTTCACAGGCCGATGCTCGATCCACTGAGCCACACCAGCCAGGGCCCACTATAGTTTGTTTTTGAGAATGTCACCCACTGGACATGTTTGACCACCCTGCAGAAGTTAGCCAGCTGCGGAACTGGGGGCCGGGGGGCGTCCACACCCTCCCTGCTGACATGCACTGCAAGTTTGGGGACTGTGAGGGAAAGTAGTCAAGGTGGGACTTGGGGGAGGCATCATGGAGAGGAAAGGTTTGAGAGCCCTCTTGTAGCAAATAAGAGCTGACAGGTGGCTTTCTGGGGTGAATGTAACTAAGGCAAAATTAAATAAATTTCTTGTTGAATTCTTGAGTGTGCTGTCAGGTTCATTAATCAGGGCCCATAAGGGCTTAGTCCGAGAGAATCACAGAATTTCAAAAATGAAAGTGACCTTAGAGGTCATCGAATTTAACTTGCTCATTTTGCCTGTGATTTTCATCAAAAGAAACTAAGACCCAGTGTGCTCAAGTGGCTGCCTCACGCCCACCACTCCCTCTCTACGGGAATGCCTGCCCTTCCCTCCTCCGAGCATCAGGTCCCACACGCCCAGAGGCTCCTCTCCACTTGCACTGCCCACACACCGCCCCCCCTCCTCCGCACCCGCAAAGCCGCTGCGCTGCGCAGCTCCTTCCAATTCCCACGACTCGGCACCTGCGGTGTGCTCACCGCGCATCTTTACTGCGCAACCGAGTGCGTGGCTGCGCCAGGTGGGCAGAGAGCGGACGGTTATCCGTTGGACCACTGCCGCCAGGCTCCCCGTTGTCTGGCACGGGCACCTGCGCCTGGCTTGGCATTCCGTGACGGGCCAGCTCAGGGGCTCCCCAGGGATGGGGCCAGCCAACCGCCACCTGCCACCCAGGCAGCTGGTGATCGTGGTCGGCAGGATCCTGAGCTGGAGAGCCGACTGCCTGAGTCAGGTCCTTCTCCGTCATCAACTGGCTGGGTTATCTACACATTCGCTTAACTTCTCTGCCCCACCCCTGCCCCTGCACCCCATCTGTGAAATGAGAGCAAACAGAAATTATACCTCAGGTATCCTGCAAGGACCGGATGGATGAGCTTCTGGGAAGCACGTGGAAGAGTACCCCCCACCCAGCAGGGCTCAGCGGACGCTGGCGCACAATTACTCATTTCTCACCGCGGTGCCTGGAATGGGGCCTGACACACACCGAGTGCATAATAAACGGTACCCGCTACTGGTTCCTGCGGCCTCCGGAGTCTTTGTCACTGCCTCTAACGATGCTCAGGATGAGAGCTTTTGAGTTCTCCGAAGAACGAAGCCCTCGGAACGGCAGGTGGGGGTGGGGGGAGCTGCACCTCCGGGGAGGGCAGAGCAGGAGCGCGCAAGAGACGTCCATCTGTGCCGGAAGAAGCGCGAGTACCTGCTACGGACTCTTCCAAACTCCGCGAAGTTGCAGCAGCAATTAAAGCCCATTAGGGACCAGGCCCACATTTGGTCTCCGAACCCAGCAGGGTAACCGTGTCGCCGTGCCAACATCATCATTTCTACTTAGCGGGAAGGCGTCTCGGGTCTCACACACGGCGGTGCTGCACTCCACCACGCCGGCCCGAGGGGCGCAGCAGAGACCCAGGGACCCAGCCCGCTCGATCCAAGCAAGGAATCATCCTTCCAGAAGCTGCCGTCGCTGAGATGGTAGGACCTAAACTTAAAATCACAGCCTGGCCCAAACACAAGCTGTACCCACTCGCCTTTGTAAAACACTCAGCTCTGAAGACGTCAAACGTACTGAGCCAACGACGTTACAGGCCGGGGAGCGTCTCTCCAGAGCAAAGTCGCGGGGGTGTCGATAGCTCTGCAACGTTATTAACCTTTCCTGCCCTAAAGCCACATTTCACAGAGCAGGAAGGAAGGTTTTGCCTCCTGCCCTCCACACCAATGTCGTTCTTATTTTAAATATTAGCCTCAGGTGCTCGTGGTAACAGGACGAGGTGCCCAAATCAAACTTCCCGTGTGTGGGTAAACGATCTAAATCTCGGGCCTCCTGCTGGGTCCTGACGGCATCGGCCTGGACAAGGCCGGAAAACAGGCGACTGTGGAGAGCAGGGGGCTGTGTGAGGATGTCTCCGTGTCCGCGGCCAGAGGCCTGACATGTGAACACTTCCCTGGGGACGCAGAAGCAGGAGCCTGCATCAGAAACGGGCCCCCCCACCCCCCGGGCAGGGCACTGGCGAGAAGAAAGGGGACCACTGAAGTCCCCTGTGAAGCCGCACTTTCTGTGACTGTGAGCACCAGCACCTTCTTGCTCTGAGGCAGGAGAGCTTCTCGGAGGAGGAGACATTCTTGGTGTATTTCTGCCTGAATTTTATCTGAAGATAATTCTTTGCACTCTACAAAGTTTCTTTTCTTTCCTTTCTCGAAGCAAAAGCACCCCCGCTGTGTTCTGGACACTCTCTCCAAACTGGAGGGGTATCTCCCACGGCTCCTGTGACTGAGGCCATCAGCAGGCAGCACCGAAGACCCAGGGGACAGAAACGCCCTGCGGAGGCACCGGCGTGTGCTGGTTAAGTAACCGACAGCCTCTGCGAGGGGTGGAGGGGGGACACAGCACAGCGCGACCTAAAAGTGTGGGGTGTTTCTTGTGCTGATATGGAATGTTCTCCAAGATGACATGTTATTAAGTGAAAAAATCAAGGCTTTACACAGTGTGTGTCGTACGCTACAACTGTAGCTTTTTAAAAAACAAAGGAGATATATACCTTTATACTGATACATATGCAAACTTTCAGTAGAAGAATCCATTAGAAATTGATAACAACAGTCTCTGAGGAGGTACCCAGAGAACTAGTGGACTGCGGTGAAAGAGAAATACACTTTTTTACTGTATACTCCATATATTTTTACTGAGCTATAGTGAGAGAGATTTACTTTTTTTTTTTTTAAAAAAAAGAGGCATTCCTACAAATGCTAGAACAATCTTCATCCATAGGCACAAAAAGACCTTGACCTATATAAAGATGAAGTGAAATGGATCAGAAGTCTAAATGTAAAATGCAAACTTTACAACTTTTTAGACAGAATAACCCAAATCATGATCTGCCGAATGGTAACCAACAGAGCAATGGCAGGTGGAGGAAGAGGAGCTGGCAACCATAATTGGGCAGGCATCATGAGCAAGAATTAAAAATGATTCATAAATTGGATTTTATTAAAATTCAAGACCTGTCCTCATCCAAAAATACTGTCAGGAAAAGAAGAGATGAGCTATGGACTGGAAAAAACATTCGGTGTCCGCATAGTCGACCCAGGACCGTACCAGGGCGTGCATGCAGAGAACTCTCAAAGCTCAGCAGCAGGAGAGCAAACAACCCGGTTTTCTGAATAGGGAAAGGGCTTGAGCAGCCACTTCATCAAGGACTCTACAAGGAGAGTAAATAAGCGCATAAAAGATGTTCAGCACCATTAGCCAACAGGAAAATGCAAATTAAAAGCTTGATGAAATACCACTATACGCGGACTAGAATGACTGAAATAAATAAAAACTCTGGTGCGACCACACGCGGGCACCAGCGCGGAGCAGCGGCGGCACCCACACCGAGGGCGGGGACATGAACAGCCAGCCGGTCACTCTCTTGTGAAGTTAAACATTCACTTATCACGTGACTTCAGTGAGCCAACATCTCATTCCTGGGTATTCGCCCTAGAAAAAAAAATGGAAACTTAGGTTCACACAAAAACTTGTACACAAGTTTGTACACAAATATTCAGAGACGCTTTCTTTGTGACAGTTGAAAGTCTGGAAACTATGCAAATACTGTTCAACAGGTGAACTGATAACAGGTGGTACATCCGCACAAGGGACTATCACGCAGCAGGAAATAAAACAGGGTGGTGCAGGGGCTGGGGAAGGAGCTGACTACTGACACGTGGAAAAACTTGGGTGAGCCTCGACGACATGGTGAGTGAGAGAAGCTAGCCTTAGAAATTTGCGTATTGCACAAGCCCATTTATTTGACCCTCAAAAAGGACAAAACTGTCGTTACGGAAAGCAGGTCTGTGGTGGCCAGGAGGGACCGGGGAGGGAAGCTGTCACGGTATCGGGGTTGATAACATGAGGGCACGGGCGGGGGGGGGCGTGATGCAGCTGTTCTACGGCCCAGTTATGGTGGCCGGGACATGAAGATACACACGTGTCGACTCTCGCAGAAGTGAGACTCAAAAGGGGAATAGTAAATTTTACTGTATCATAGTTTCAACTAAATTTCGAAAGGAAGGGTGGGTCCCTGCTCCCAGACAGTGGGGCTGAGATACTGTTGCGGGCCCCTGTGTTGCACGTGCAGTAGAAGACCAGACCCAAGTTGACTGTGATGAATTAAAGACACGCAATGTAACCCTCACAAGAACCGCTGAAAACAAAAATAGAGAGAGCAAAAATGTTTGAAGTGGAACCAAACAAAAATATTGTTTTAACTCATAAGAAGGCAAGAAAGACAGAAGCAAAAAATAAATGAGACAAATAAGAAACAAACAGAAAATTGCATACCTAAATCCAATGCTGTCAATAATTATAGTAAATGTAAGTGGACTAAAAACTCTAATCAGAAACCAAGACCCCAGTACGTGCTATCTACGAAGGATACATTTAATGATTTTAGAAAGACAAACAGGTTGGGAGTAGAAACATGAAGAAAGGGCAGAGCAGGCCACCACCAGCCACAACCGAACTAGAGTGGCTACCCTGACACTCCACGAAATAGGCTTCGGGGCCGGAAGCACTGCCAGGGATACAGCTGGGCGATTAATTAATGATCACAAGTTGCTCTATCAGGGAGGCACGGCGTGCTTATAACTGTGTCCCTAATAACAGAGTTTCGAACTCCGTGCAGCAATACTGATGGAAATAAAGGAGAAATCAACAAAGTTCCGTCGGAGTTGGGGATTCCTACCCTGCTTTCCAAGTAACTGATAAAACCGTTAGAAAAATACTAGCGGTGACAGGGATCTGGACGGCACTATGAACCCCCTCACTTCCCAGACGGTTACAGGACAGAACACACATTCTTTCCAAACGCACATGGGACGCTCGTGAAGCGAGGCCATGCCCTGGGCTATGAAGTAAGTCTCACTAAATGTTAAAAAAAAAAATGGAAGTCCTAGAAAGTATGTTTCTGGGCAAAACTGAAGTAAATTAAATATAGATAAGATATAAAGAAAAGTTCCAAGGACTGAAAGTTAAAACAACAAACTTCCAAATATACCATCACCCAGTAATAAGCCACAAGGCTTAAATCAATTAAGTTTTCACTTAGAAGCCTAGAAAGAGAAGAATAAACTCAAAGTACAGAAGGGACATAATAAAGAACTGAAAAAAATAATAAAGGAAAAACAATGGAGAAACTTAAGAAAAGTAAACATTGGTTCTTTGAACAGATAACTCCAATTGATAAACCCCTGGTAAGACTGAGAAGAAGAAAACAGAGAAAACTAATCACTGATAACAGGAATACGAGAGCTAATGTCACTGGCATTTCTACAGACATCAAAGGACAACAAAAAATTATGGCCAAACTGTGTCAATAAATTTCACAACTTAAAAGAAATGGGCAATAACTTAAAAAACACAACCTACTAAAACTAGAATTATGTAAAATACAGAATGTGACTGGCTCTTTGTCTAATCTAGAAAATTAAATTTGTTGTTTAAAAACCTCACCAAACTGGCCTAAAAGGCCCTGCTGGGAGGACTCCCACAGTGATGGGTGTCCCAGGTGCCCAGCACAGCCCAGGAGGCCATCCCCGGCCCGAGGTCCCCCCAGCCGTTGACCCTGCTGGAAGCCTGGGCCCTGAGCCGAAACCTACACCAGGGGTGCGGGCCCCCATGGCTCCTTCGCCTGGCTGCGCCCGAGGCCCTGTCGCAGACCTGTGTTTCTGACCGAGATCCGTGCTGGGGGGCGCTGGACATCGCCGAGGAGGCATTGGCCAGTCCCCGGATCATCTCGCTGGCCAAGGGTGCATGGACCCCAACCAGCGCGATGACCCCTCTTGTGTCTCCCCAGTTCCTCAGTGGTTTGGGCATCCCCTGGCCTGCGTGAGCCCCCCCACCCCCAGGAGCCTTGCCAAAAAAGTGGGAGTGGCCCAGGCCTGGCCTCTGAAGCCCCACGGCCAGTCAGCTCCCACGTGCATCCGAAAAATCACAGCATAAATATCAAAAAATCTCACCCCAGAGAAACTGCTGGCCCAGATGTTTTCACTGGTGAATTCTACCAAATGTCAAGGATGAAACAACACCGATTTCGCATAAACCCTTTCAGGAAACGTAGAAATAAGGGACTCTTGCCAACTCACACAAGAAGAGAAGCATTAACTTTGACTCCAAAACCTGACAAAAAATTGTAAGAAACTTATAGCACAATACCCTTCACAAGCATAGAGGCAAAAATTCTTAACAAAACACTAGCAAATCAAAACTAAGTATATATGTCACGTCTTGCTGTGTATAACATAGTACAAATGCAGTGATTATATATAATTATAAATATATTAACAGGCAGTTATATAGTGAATCATGTAGAATGCAATCAATACAATATGTAATTATATATTCTATTGCTTTATGTACTTACATGATACAGCAGTTACATTATATATTATATAATAATTGTATAACTACATCTCATATAGTTACATATGGCATGTAATACAATTGTCATATATTGTGTTGTGGCGATGTGTCCACACAACAGAAAACTGCCTGGTAACGAACCGCCATGTAACCAGCGGGTGAATCTCGCCCACATCACGTCGGGAGGAAGCAGCCAGACACGAAACAGCACGCACACGGGTCTGTGGGGAAGAGGGACCATGACAGGCCACGGTGAGGGAGGTGGAAAGCAGGCCAGAGCAGCGGCGCCTCTGCGGGCAGGGGAGGGCCTGACCTCAGAAGCCGGGGACTTTCCAGGCAGACGGGGGTATTCTGCATTATGATGGGGGGGGGGGGCAGGCATTCTGGGTGTGGCCCTTTGTCCACATTGCGCAGTGAGGCTTTGCACACTGTGACCTCCGTGATTACCTAAAAACCCTGTAGACATAAGTAAATGGGAGGGCCGTGGAAACACCAGCGCAAACCACGGTGCCTGAACGGGAACGGGGGATGGGCGGCCACGGTCCAATTCTGCGCACCGTCCGCACGTTTGAAGCCGTGCGTAGCACAAGCTGAAAAGCAACCTCGCGTCGGGACCCAGGGCCTCTAGTGGACGGTCGTTACACTGGACACGTGCGCAGGCACCGCTGGCCGAAGTGGGACCCCAGGGACGGAGCGTCCAGTGAACGGGGCCCCCACCGGCTTCTTGGCTCACGCCCACGCGTCTCCTTAGAGCTCCGACCCCCTGGGCGTAGAGGGCCTGCCACCACGCATGGGGGCACCGTGCCATTCCCGCAGCCCACCCCCCCCCGGGCTGCAGCCTGCCACAACCCCCCATCCCGCACCCCTGGGGGCTTCCCGCCCCCCCCACCCTGTGAAGTCCTCACCTGTCGTACCTGGTGCCCACCCCTGGCAGCAGCTACTGTCTGGGAAAGGTAACTTCCTTTCATCAAACCAGATGGTTCAAAAAGTGGGCACGCCCTTTAACAATTGTCAGAATCCCCACGCGCTGGGTGGACACATTATATCGTGCTCCTGTCAAGCCTCAATAAAAGACAAACACATCGAAGAGAAAATACGAAACATGTGGCCAGTTTTACTTTGAAGACCTACCTGGGGCCTGCTGAGTGCAGCAGCCCTCACGTGGTGGGACTGTGGGCCAGGCCCTGGAGCACAGGGACCACGCAGAATCGGGACCTGCCTGCACCCTCACTGTGGCTGCTGAGAACTGGGAGCCAGGGGTATTTTCGGATGAGGGACAGGCGAGAGAACCTGCTTCTCTCAGCCCTTCCAAAGCCACCAAGACATGAAAATGGAGGGAAAAAAACACCATTGAAAGGACTTCCCCAAGTCCCCAAGGACACACTCCTGCAAAGGGCTGTAAAGCACCGTCTAACGGGGAAGACTGAGAGACCTACGGTGCTTGTTCGGATCTGAGGCGACTCGCCAATGTCCAGGAAGGTCAGCATCGCGGTCCCCAAAGCCTCCCCCAGTCACCAGCCTGGGGTCAGTTCTCTGAGCAGGGTCGGCCTTTCGGGGAGCAAACTGGGCGGCGGTCAGGAGAGGCTGGTAGAAAGGAGGAACCACGAGGGGACACCACGGTCGTCACGGACGTAGCATCTGAGCTGAAGGAAGTCAGGAGAGCAGGAAAGGGCAGGGGCGACAGCCAAGACCAGGCCCAACACAGAGAGGCTCAGACCCGACACTTGATAACGGCCTCCCGACTCTGTGGCTGGAGGGGGATGGAGACAGCACTTCTCTTTCCTCTCAAGACCCCCACGCGCACAGGATGAATGCTTGCGTCCCCAAAACTCACAAGTTCAAACCTGCCCCCCACGTAGTCGCAGGTGGGGCCTCAGGGAGGTGCTTAAGTCGTGAGGCCCCAGCAACACCCTTACCCCTTCCACCGTGTGAAGATGCAGGGAGAAGCCACCGTCTGTGAACCAGACGCTGGATCCGCTGTCACCATGACCTTGGACTCCCTGCCTCCAGAGCTGTGAGAGATGGATGTGGGTTGCTGATAAGCCGCCCCGTTGAAGGCGGTTTTTATTGCAGCAGCCCGCGTAGAGTAAGACAGCAGACATACTGATTCTCTTACATAAGAGATCAAAAAAGAGATACAACGATCAGAACAGGTGTTATAAAGCCTTGGAAGAAGATAAACAAGTTGGGAAATCTAAGAAAAATAAAAACAATGAAGAATTCAAATCATGCTGGAAACAACCAAAATTCGAGTTCGGAAACGTAGCGGGAAAAAAACAAAGGCAAACATTAAAGCCACAGATGCCTGCCAGCCCTGCCTTCCGGGAACGCAGCGCGGCCTGATGTGGGTTACGGTAATTACAACTCCGGACGAAACCTTTCAAAAACAAGATGTGAAGGCACCGGAGAGCAACCCAAACGAGGCAGGGGCTGGAGGTGGTTCGGCCCCTGGAAGAAGGGAATCAGAGTGGGTGCAGTCCAGGGTTAATTGCTTTTCCTCCAAGAGCCCTCCACTCTGCAGGGTGGCCATCAGAGGGACGTCACGGCAAGGCACAGCCGGTTGGCAGGCGGGATCAGAGGGGACGTTTGGGGCCCCCAGGGTGGCTAGTAATCCAGGAGGAAATGCAACAAAGCAGGAAGGGCAGAAAAGGGAGGCTGGCGCCTGGGACGGCATCATCCCGTCTGCGGGCCCCGAACTTCATGCGCACCCGACAGCAGCAAGGCTGACGGGACGAGCAGGGGTTTCAGCCGCTGCCCCTGGGGTGCGTGCGGAGTTTGGAACCTGAGTCACCAAGGTAGAGGCACTTGGTGATCGCCCAGGTTTCCACCGAAACCCCAGAAAGGTGAGAGTCGAGTCCACATCCCCAGCCCACGGGGAAGCGGAGCCTCGAGGGCCAGGTCATATTCCAGCGTCCAGGGTCAAAGGGAAAGGGGGGAGCAGGCCGGGCGTGGGGGCATGCAGCTTGGGTCCCTGTGAGACTCCACCCACCTAGGCTTGTGTCTCAGGAGAATCCATGTGGCCTATGGAGCCGCCATACGTGTTCCAGACCCTTCTGCTCCTGCTGTGCGGCCTTGACGTGTCTCTGACACTGTCTCCTCCTCCATTCTCCGAAACTCAGCCGCTTTACTCTTCACCTTCTCAGGAGGTGTTGGGGGCCCGTGCTGGCTGCTGGGGGTCCCCCAGCCCAGCCTTCTTTCCCGGCTCTTTCCTTCTCAGCACCAGAGCCTCCATTGGAGAGCTGTCCTTCTGAGGAGACACCATCCCCATTCAACCCTCAGTGGTGAGTCCTTAAATGCAGCCTGAACCCCTGACGAGGGCCGAGCCAGACTTCGCAACGAGGGGCTGGGGGGTGGGGGACGTCGCTGCGTGGTGACGTGTGAACCCAAGTCAGGACAAGCCGTGTGGCATAACCACGGGTCTGCTGCTCCACTCACTCACCTTCCCCCTAAGGATGAATCTCTCTGTGAGATGTAACACTCTGCTCTGCGTGTGATCTTCTGCGTGGAATAAAACCGCACGAACACATCCTGGAGCCCTCCGCTCTCCGACAGATCTCACGGCTGCGACGTGGCTCTTAAATGTCAGAAAAATGCATTATTCTAAGACAGTAATTCAAACGTCTGTTCACAAGGAGACTGGCTGGAAATGCGACAAGGCAAATGCGAACTATGCGTTTAGCGGTTCTGTAACCTGGGAATAAGACGTCACATGCTTGACAAAGAACGACTGGGGGACTTTAGCCGGCACACAGGAGTCCCTCAGTAAAAGCTAGCCGTCGTTTCTGGCTTGTCTCCATAGAGCAGGGTGAGTGGAGGAGGAAGTGGGATTTGAACCCATGGCTGCCTAGCCCCCACGCTCAGATCTTTGTTACACTGCCTGCAGTACCCAGCGCTCCCTGCCTGGCACTCGGGGAACACGCTAAGTTATAGTGGCTGGTGTGAGGCAGGGTCTGTTGGAGACAGGTTCACAGTCTCACCTAAAGGAATGTACGGATACACAAGGACCCCAGCATGAGAAGTAGGTTTAGAGCAATGAATCACGGCTCTTTCCTTCCCTTGCCCCTTGATTGCATAAAATTAAAGGAACACCTGGGAGGAAGGGAACCACGGAATCACTGGTTGCCCTCATGGAGAGTGGAAGGGGGTCCCGGGCTCCCCGGAGGCAGGCGCGTTCCTGAGACGCCAGCAGAACCTCGATGCCCCAGAGGGAGCTGGGAGGACACGCAGGTACTTGGTGCAAGCCCACAAGCATCGTGACTGTAAGGGCAGCCAACCCCTGCTGAGACAAGGCGACACACAAAGCAAAGGGGGAAAAGCACAATTTCTGCCCACTTTTTCTGAAAGGTTGAGAAATGCACCAATTTGGAGATAGGCAACAAGCACAAAGAATTTAATCTTATTTACCAGTTTTTCACTGAGTTGCTATGGCCAGCTCTCATCTACAGTGAATGAGAGTGAAGCTTTATAAGGAAAAACATTTAATAGTCGAAAAGATAAATAAGCCCTCTCAACCGTCCAAACCAACGGGTTCCTGAAACCTAGGAACATGGGGGGACAGGTCCTTCCCTGTCCCCCAAACCCTGAAATGCTTCCCACTTCTTGACAAGTGTCTAGCACCCTGTGGCTACTGTTTGTTCACTGAGCACCTACTATGTGCTAGGTAGGCACTCTGCTGAGTGCTTTTCTGACAAGGTTCTCAAACCCAGTTGTAGCACTAACAAGCAAGGACCTGCCATTTGGCCACACCTCCTATTGCCCCACGTCACCACCCTGCCTTCTGGCCTCTATCTTTTTACTCCCGCTTTTCTCTCTGCAAAAATGCCACCCCACCAAGTTGTTGAAAGGTAATCCTCCTTCGAAACAATCCCATTTTGGAGAGAGATTTTTGCACTCCCACCCCCACCCCCCACCGTCTGCTCACTGTGGCATCTTGGGTGAGCACCTTCGAGTCCCCATCGACCAAACAGAAAGGGGGGAGGCCCCCATTTTCTCCGGGGGGGGGCCATGAGGCGTTCAGGACCCGTGCCGGGTGGCCCGAACACTCAGTGAGCCCCCACTTCCTTCTCCCTCCCACAGACGGCAGTCCTCACGGCTGCCAGCTGCTGAGCTGGCGCTTCTTCTGCCACCCAGTTGGTTGTGTGCGGCACACGGTGGAGCTTCTCGGTCATCGCGCGTCTCCTGCTCAGCTCAGTACAGAGCAGGGCCTTGGTGACGCCCCGTCCAACTGGGCCACCCGCCTGCAGCGCCGAGCAAACTCCTTCGCCCTCGTGTATTCAGCCTGGGTCTCACGGCTCACAGTCCTAACGCAAGAAGGGTCATCCCGAGCGACTGACTTTTAGAGAGTTTTTGCAAAGAACTTCTAAACCTTTAGCGGGGGCTATGTTTCCACGAACACTTATTGCATTTCAGGGTTTCAGTGAATGTTGTAAATAACACTCCCAGGCACAGTTCCTCTCATTGCTCGGAACAGACGGAACTTGATTTTTCACATCCGGTTCCAGAACGCGACTCAGGAGTTCGTACCACGGAGAACAGCGACCTTCAACCTCCATCTCACGGCCCGTGTAAACTGATTACTCATATTCTGCAGCACACCAAAAAAATACAATTTTTGCCAATCTGACAAATAGAATAGGTATGATTTTGATTCATTCTTACCGGGTGGCTACCGTTGCTGTCGTCGTTTTATTTGACAATACGGAAAAAGAGGGCAGTGGCCCTGACGAAACCGGCGGGCACTGCACGTGTTGAATGCTCAGCACTGGCGGAGAAGCAAGGAGAGAGGAGGAGGCCTGGTCACAGGATCCTGGGTCCACGTGCTCATTCACCAGCCGTGACATCTTCGGCACCTGCAGATTCACCCAGGCCTGCGTTTCCCATCTGTGCAGCAGGGGGGGAACAGCGCCGCCCTGGTGGCGCTGCTTTAGGATTCGCTCAGAAACTGCATCTGGGAGCGCTGCCAGCGTGCGAGCGACACAACATGTGTAGCAGCGACAGGCACCCCCACTGCAGTGGCTCACCAGAAACAGCTCGGAGCTCCCCGGGGACGGAGTCACAAGGGAAAGCCGAAGTCTGTACGATCTTCAGTGTTTGGTAGGGGGCAGCTGAACAGCCCAGTGGGAAGGAAACTGAGGTGGACGTTCAGGGGCACCTGCCGTGCTGATGGCCGCAGGAGACCCGCGATGTCCTCGTGCATGACATGTGTTCTGCAAGGAGCAGAGACCTTCTACCTGAACCGATTCTCACGGTGACCCCTGGGAAGAGACGAGGCCTGTCACTGGACTGGCGCTCGCTGGAGGCGTTCCAAGGCGGCCAGATCGCCTGCTCCTTGCAAGGCCGTCCCTGGGTCTGAGGATTTCTCAGCCTCAGAGGAGGGCCTCATTACCTACTACTGAGCCCCTACAGGGCAGAAAGGGGGGTGGGGCATTCCTCAGGTGTCAGCCTCACCTACTCAAGAGCAGAGGATCGGAGCTCCGTGACTTTCTGTAACTGTCTCATCCCACAGGACAGAAAGAGGCTTGTCTTTCCTAGAACAGTAGTTCACCAAGAGAAAAGTCCCCAACTAGAGTCCTTCCTTGTTCCCCAGTCAATTACTGCGCCACAATTAACGTCAGTTAGAACAATCCCCATCTGTCTAA
>PVKU01009196.1:0-64471 GCA_004027475.1 Anoura caudifer
GCACTTGGATTGAATGAGGTCATTTCCGTACGAACTGGCGACCTTTCATGCAGCGGTAGGGGGGTCTCAGAAACCTCAGAGAGCAGGGCGGAATATGTCAGTCAGTGGCCTGCTCTGTAACATCCTTCCTGTTCAGTGCGTGTCCACAGCCAACCACAGCCAACAGCAGGGCAGCAACTCACTTTGTGTTTTGGTATTAGGTGCTTTGCCTAACCCCGAGGGGCACACAAATGTGGTGGTGATCAGATTTGTCACCATCCAGAATCAATTCTTGGTCGTTTACTGGGGCCTGGGAAACATCTACCTTGGATAAATTAAATACAACGTTAATCTCAAGCCTTTTATAAGCCAGTCGTTATAAATACCTGCCAACAAAATCCTTTACGGGAATCGTTTTGACAAAGGCAAGTTTCCTCCGATCCCCCCTTATTTCATTTCCTCCAAGATTTGCTAAGGGACTGAGCAAAACTTAGTAAAGAGTGGAAAATGAAGCGAGCCTCTGAAAATTCAAGTGCTGGCTCTCGCTGCAAATAGGACTGTTTATTGTAACTCCCCTCCAGAACTTGAAAATTAATTATGGCCATTTTTAAGGAGGGTCAATTAGTTAGGAGCAGAGTTAATCAATAAGAATGTACTGAGCCCTAGAGGGGTGCCACGCACTTCAGAAATGGGTCAACTGTCACAGCAGGGTCCTCTCTAGCATCCGAGCTCAGCTGACTGGTGTAGAAATGATCTTTCAGCGTTTGGCCAGGCCCCGTCTCGTTACATGGTAGAGGCAGGAAGGTGGGTCTTTGGCCCCCCTCCCAGGCTCCCCCTACATTCTTGCTCTCTGCTGGATGTCCACAAGACTCTCGGAGGTCTCTTCTTAACTAATGTGATTAGAATTCCAGGTCCGATCCCTCCTGGGAAGGAGAAAATGCGACGTCAGAATAGCTATCGGGACCAAAATAGGTTAGACCCATTTTAGCTTATGTAGACAAGCCATGGATATTTTGGAGCAGAGCCCTTAAATTGCACCGTGTAGAATTAACCTAACAGCTAAGAATTGAAAGGTGACAACTTCAAAAATAGGCACGTTGCAAGATGTTTACTTTACTTCTGTCCTCCAAATCAAGATCGTGGAGGTTTCTGGAGTGGGGAGTGGGGACGTGAGTGGCAGTGGATGGGTACAGCCCTTATCCCAGTCAGCACCAGGGAGAGGGGGTGCCCTCTCCTTCCCATGATGTCTTGTTTTAAGTATATTTTATTGATTACGCTATTACAGCTGTCCCAATTTTTCTCCCTTTGCCCTCCTCGGCCTGGGACCCACTTTCCCTCCAGCAATCCCCCCTCTTAGTTCATGTATGTGGGTCATGCGTGTAAGTTCTTTGGCTTCTCCATTTCCTGTGCTATTCTTAACTTCCCCCTGTCTATTGTATACCTACCAATTGTGCTTCTTAATTCCTGCACATTTTTCCCCACTCTCCCCCTTCCATTTCCCAGCTGATAAATTTCCAAATGATCTCCGTGTTTGTGATTCTGTTCCTTGTTCTGGTTGTTTGCTTAGTTTGTTTTTTTGTTTTTTTTTTAAGATTCAGTTGTTGATAGTTGTGAATTTGTTGCCTTTTTAATGTTCATGGCTTTGATCTTCTTTTTCTTAAGTAAGTCCCTTTGATATTTCCTGTAATAATGGCTTGGTGGTGATAAATTCCTTTAGCTTTACCTTGTTTGGGAAACACTTTATCTGCCCTTCCATTCTAAATTATAACTTTGCTGGATAGAGTAATGTAGGCTGTAGGTCCTTGCTTTTTATCACTTTGAATGCTTGCCAGTCCCTTCTTGCCTGCAAAGTTTATTATGAGAAATTCACAAAGTTTATTGTGAGATATCTTATGGGAACTCCTTTTCTCTTGCTGCTTTTAAGATTGTCTCTTTATCTGTAAACGTTGTCATTTTAATTATAATGTGTTCCTCTTTGTGTCCAACTTATTCGGGACTCTGTGCTTCCTGGACTGCTGCCGCCGCCTTTGCACACTGCACTGCCGCTCTGCCCATCTCTACAGCTCTGCACCCCCCACCCATCAGGGTGAATGCGTCGTCCTTAAGTCCTTGGTTGTCAGGCTTCCACGCGGCTCAGTCTTCTGACATTCCTGAGTGTTATTAGCTGAGATCTGGTTGTAATTCTCTCTATGGCTACACGAGGAGGTGAAGCCCATCCACCTACACCTGCACCTTAACCTGAACTCCCCCTTGATCTCTTCATGAAGTCGTTCTAAACACTTGGTCTCAAGGCATCTAGTTTTGATGTTAAAATCATTTCAGGTCGGTCAAGGTCACACTCAATTGACGATGCTGTCTGGAACTGTTTTGTATCACCTGGTATCAGACTCTGATTCCTGCCTGTTCCAACAAAAAAAACCCAGGTGTGGCTGCCGCTACTTCCGCTGAATTCCGATCATTTCATTTTGAAAGACACCACCCATGGGTAGGTACATAGGGAACCTAGCTTTGAAGTTAGGACTTCTCTAAACCACGCTAGTTTAAAATCCCAAGGAATTTTTTTTTTTTTTTGCAACAAGTTCCTAGGATGTTTTTACACAAGGAAATGAAACACTAAAATTAGAGTGTAAAGTACTCAACTGATTTCCCTGAGGGGTTTGGTTGGGAAGAAATATACTACTGTGAAAATTTCATCTATCACAGCATTGCAAGATTCATCTCTTTCATTCCTAAATCCATGTAGGTTATTCAAAAACCGCACATTTGTGGCATCTTACTTTGTTTGTTATTTAGAAGTAATACTTTTTTATTAAGTAATCTATCCATGTTTTTTAAAGTTATTTCAAATATGTGTTTCAAAGTGTTTTACTTTGATCTGAATTTTAACTTTTACAAATAGATAATACATGTCCATGGTACAAAATTTGAAAAGTATAAAATGATATATACATAGTGCACTGGCTGGGTGGCTCAGTTGGTTGGAGCATGGTCCCATGTACCAAAAGGTTGTGGGTTCCATTCCACTCAAGGCACAACTAGGTTGTGGGTTCAATCCCTAGTTGGGGCACACATGGAGACAACCAATTGATGTTTCTCTATCTATATTTTTCTCTCCCTTCTTCTCCTCTCTCTAAAAATTAGTGAGAATATCCTTGGGTGAGGCTTAAAAATAAAGAGAAGGTGGTATCCAAATAGGTGGAAGCTGAGCTCAATTGCTCACGCCCCCAGCATGGATTTTCAGCTGATCTTCCGACAAGTGACCTGAACAACCAATGGGATCTTAGCTGATATGAATTTTTGGAGCCAAGGAGCGCAGAGGAAGTTTTGCACCATTCAGTAACAGGTTTTATTAGTTGTAGGGGAAATACCCTGCATGAGGGGCCTGCAGCAGAGGAGAGAAAACACTGCTTAGTAGCTCCCGTCTCTCCCAGAGTGGAGGGCCCCAGTCCCACACAGGGAACCTCCAACCTTAATCAAAAGAGACTTGGGAAGACGTACAGAGTCTGGGTGACTCAGGCTGCACACACACACACAGTGAGCTGCGTGTCAACCAGGAAAGTTTAAGAGACAAATTCTATCTCCAAAAACTGTTGGGGCACCAGCAGGCTGTAGCCAGTCCTGACCAAGTAAGACTCTTTGCCTTTTGGGGAGGTGGAGTGTGCATGGGGACAGGCAATGGCTCTGTGCTGCGGTGTGGGTGGCCTAAAGGGCCTTTTTTAAAAAGAGGAGCAGAGGCATGGCTGGGCGGGGACCGGACATGTGCACACAGTGGCCCTTCCAGCACAGAGGCCAGATTGAACACACGGTTCATGCCCACTGAATACAGTTGGGCCAGGAAGAGTAGAAGGCTGCATGGCAAAAGGATTGCAGGGTCCCCCCAGTCCAGCTGGTGAGCTTGGGGCTACACATAGAACAGAGGATCTGGGTCTGAGCCTCCTGAGAGAGCAGTGAGCGAGGAGCTGGACAGGCAAAAGCTAAGCACCTGAGATTCTTTGCAGCCGTGCAGGGCCACTCATACCACAGAGTACAAACCTCTGGGAAGGGGCCGGCATGCCTCTTCCCCACCTGCATGATTGTAAACTCTGCAGAACAGCAAGGCAGGCTCAAGAACCCCCTTCTGGGTGCATATCCATAGGGGAAAGAAAGAGAATCTCCAAAGGAGCCCTTTATGAACTTTCATTAAGCGCTATGCTGGCTCCTCTTCAGGCCTTATCCCACTGAAAACAGCACAGCAGAGAGAGTAGAAATGGCCACAGGGTATTCAAGGCCCTGCCCAGCCTCAGCTCTCACACAGAGCTGCAGTCAGCACTGAGCAGGAAAGAGCTAACTCTTTTACACTGACTGGCCCTTCACATGAAACAGACAGCTAATTCATCAAAAAGTGTGTATTATTGGAAATAATCTGGGCCAGACCAAGGTGTGTGGTGGGGGAGGGTGGGGAAACACTCCCATCATCTTCCCTGGAGACCAAACAGCACCTCCCAGGGGGTGATCCAGGGATCCCACTCTCCTGATTACACCGGAGGCCCCTGGAGGCAGGTGGAGGTGGCACATGTGGTGTTGTCAGATGATAGATAAACCACCCCTGGGCCTTGTGCTGATCAAAAGCCAGCAGCACAGAACAGCAAGGAACAGCCAAACCTGAAGGAGACAGCCACAGACTGTGGATTGCTTGTAGCCTTGATCGGAATGCCTAAAGCTAGACAAGGACACCAGCCGACATCAGGGATGGAGAAGACAGTAGGCAAACAAACACTAGACTCTGTTGAGATGAGTTCCACCTTGTTCTTTCTCATTATTCACATTATTTTTTCTCTTGCTTAGCTTTTTAACATTGTTTTTTGTCTTCAATTTTCTTCCTATTATTTCATTATTTTTATTTTATTTTTATATGTTTTAATTTTAATTTTAGTGTTAGTTTTAATTCAAATCTTATATTTTACTCTTCCTTTCTTTTACTCTACTTTGCCTTCATCCTTCTCTTTCTTATTTTCGTTTTAAATTTTATTTTTCCTTTTCTACGCCTTGTTTCTACTCTTCATGCTTAGCATTTCTCCTCCCTCCATCCTCTCAAAACTATCTTTCTTTCCATTAGTCATCTCACATTTTTTCCCATTCTTCTAATATCTTTATTGTTGCACCTGTATTAATATTTGCTCAGTTGTCAATGTTATTGTGTTTCTGTTGCATTTCTTCCATTTTATCCCTAGTTGTTCACTATTTTTTATTTTAAATCTCATATTTTAAAGTTCTCCATCCTAACCCTTTTCACCTTCCTCCTGTGCGGTCTTATTTTCATTTTAAATTTTATTTCTCCCTTTCTTAGCCTGGTTTCTAAACCTTATGCCCATTATTTCTCCTCCCTCTACCCTCTCAAGATTATTTTTCTTTCCTTTTGAAATCTCACAATCCTTTTTTTTCTTTCTTATAATATTGTTATTCTCTTTGAACCTGTACTAATCTTTGCCCATCTGCCATTGATACCATTGCAGTGGGTGTAATTCTTCAACTGGGTTTCAATTTTTTCACTACTTTCCCCTCCAAACCTCATATTGTACTCTTCCCTTTTCCTACTCCATTTTACCCTTTTCCCTCCCTATTTTATTTATGTTGTAAATTTTATTTTCTATTTTTCTTCACCTTGTTTCTATTTCCCACTCTTATTATTTCTCTCCCCCCGCCCTCTCAAAAGCATTTTTCTTTCCTTTAGTCATCTCGTATTCTTTTATCATTTCATATAATATTTTTATTCTCTTTCCACCTTCATTAATTTGACCTCATTTGTTATTGATATTGTGGTAGTGGGTGGGGTGTATTTTTGTTGGTGTGGGTTTTGTTTGCTGGCAGCTTCTGTACAACAGCATGCAAGACATGGTGGGGGTTGTGACTCTCAGTCAGCCAGCTGGAGGGAAGAAACCACCAGTGAATGACCAACAGCAACCAAAACCCAATGACAATGGAGCACCAACATAAACCGCATAAAGGGCAGCCCTAGAGCATCCAGCTCAGGCGTTCAAGAGGACTGCACCCCTGAGTCCCACAGGACTCCTACCACAGAAGGCCCCCCCCCCACAAAGACAGGAAGTCAAGGCCTATCAATATAATACACATAAACAAACAGAAAGAAGTCACTTAAAATGGGGAGAAAAAGAAACAACCTCCAATCAAAAGGAAAGATGGAATCCTCTGAAAGAGTGTTAAATGAAATTGAGGTGAGCAATTTATAAGATATAGAGTTCAAACTAATGATTATAATGATGCTAAAGTAACTCAGTGGGAACTACAGGGAACTTAGTGGGAACTATACCAGCATGAAAAAGAACATAGAAACTTCACTTCCTCCTTAGTAAGGAGGAAGTGAAGAATACAGTGTCTGAAATGAAAAATACACTAGAAGGAATTAAAAGCAGGTTAGATAAAGCAGAGGATCAAATCAGTGAAATGGAGGACAAGGTAGAAAATACACCCAGTCACAGCAACAAAGTGAAAAAAGACTCAAGAAGAACAAAGGTAGAATAAGGGATCTGCAGGACAATGTGAAATGCAAAACTATTAGCAACATAAGATACCAGAAGAATGAGAAAAGCAAGGGATAGAAAACCTGTTTAAAAAAATAATGACAGAAAATTTCCCTAACTTAGTAAGGGAAAAAGTCATGCATGCTGAGGAAGCATGGAGGAACCCCATTCAAAATGAATCCAAAGAGGCTCACTCCAAGACACATTATAACTAAAATGGCAAAATTAAAAGGCAAAGAGAGAATCTCAAAGGCAGTAAGAAATAGCTAGTAACATACAAGGGAGATCCAACAAGACTATCACCTGATTTCTCAACAGAAAAATTATAAGCCAAAGAGAATGGCACAAAATAATCTGAGGAATTAAAAGCAAAGACCTGTAACAAATGCTACGCTACCCAGCAAAGTCTCATTTAAAATAAAAGGTAAAATAAGGAGCTTCACAGACCAAAAAAAAAAAAAAGGCTAAAAAAGTCCATCTCCACCAAACCAGCATTGCAAGAGATTGTAAAGGGACTGCTTTAAAAGAGGGAGGGAGGGAGGGAGAAAGAGAGAGAAAGGGAAAAATGGCAATGAATAGATATCTATCAAAAACAAATTTAAATGACTTTTTAAAAATCTTTTATTTATTTATTTATTTTTGGAGAAAGAAGAAAAGAGGGAAATAGAGAGGGAGAGAAACATCAATGTGTAGTTGCCTCTTGCATTTCCCTTACTGGAGATGTGGCCCGCAAGCCAGGCATGTGCCCTAATTGGGAATCAAACCAGCAACTCTTTGGTTTGCAGGTCAGCATTCAATCCACTGAACCACACCAGCCAGGGTGTATAGCAACTTTAAATGTAAATGGATTAAATGCTCCAATCAGAAGAGATAGGATAGCTGAATGGATAAAAATAAAATAAAATAAAATAACACAACCTGCACACATAGTGTCTACAAGAGACCCATCTCAGAGCAAAAGATCTGCACAGGCTGAAAATGAAGGAATGGAAAAAATATTCCAAGCAAATAGAAATGAAAAAAAAAAATGCTGGGGCAGCAACACTTATATCAAACAAAATAGACTTCAAAACAAAGGTCAGAACAAGAAACAAAGAAGTTCGCTACATAATACTTAAGTGAGTTGTCCAACAAGAGGATACAACGCTTGTAAACATGGGTGCGCCCAACACAGGAGCACCTAAATACGTAAGGAAAAGCTTGGAGAACTTTAAGAAGAAGATTAATAGCAATGCAATTATCATAGGGGGGTTTTACACCCCACTGACAACAGTGGATAGATCATCCAGACAAAGAATCAACAACGATAGAGTGGCATTGAATGACACTCTAGGTCAAATGGACTTAATTGACATTTACAGAGCATTTCACTGTAAGAAGTAAAGTATACATTCTTTTCAAATGCACATGGATCATTTTCAAAGATAGACCGCATGGTAGGACACAAAACAAGCCTCAAGAAATTCAAGAAAACTGAAATCACGCCCAACATTTTTTCAGATCACAGTGGCTTAAACCTAGACATCGGCCTCAAGGAAATACTCAAAAATATTCACATACATGGTGGCTGAATAGCATGATATTAAATAATAAATGGGTTAACAATGAGATCGAGAAAGAAATCAAAAAGTACCTGGAAACAAATGAAAATGAACACACACCAACCCAAAACCCATGGGATACAATGAACGCAGTGCTGAGAAGAAAATTCATAGCAATACAGGCCTACCTAAAGAAGATAGAAAAAAATCTCAAATAAACAACCTAACCCTAAATATAAAACAACAAGAGGAACAACAACAAACAAAGCGCAGAGTGAGTAGAAGGAAAGAAATAATCAAGATTCAAGCAGAATTAAATGACATAGAGACTTAAAAAAAATTAAAAGGATCTACAAATCTAGGAGCTGGTTCTTTGAAAAGATAAACAAAATGGACAAACCTTCAAACAGACTCATCAAGAAAAAAAGAGAGGACCCAAATAAATAAAATCAGAAATGAAAGAGGAGAAATAACAACTGATACTGTAACAGGGTGCAGCCAAGAGGGGGGCCCCAAAAAGGGAGTTGGAATGGGGCCCAGAACTCAGGATGTCCAAGAAATATTAGAGGGACATATAAGATGTCCTCACCCCCTCCCCCACAGGTATGAGTTGAGGGAAGGGACAAATGGAGCAGGGCCATTGAGTTGTTTTGCATAGCAATGGTTTTGCAGATAACCTCCAGAATGGTCATTTAACATATCTATAACCTTTAACTGGTTTCATAGATATGTTAAACAGCTGTGGCCATGCTCTGAGCCAGGGGGGATGGAAAGGACTTCCCCAAGGACATGACTGGGGGAGGAACCCTAAGTTAAAGCGCCTGCGTGGGAGCTTGGGAAAGATTGGCTCCAGAAAATGGGGACACACCTGCCCAGACTCATGATGGCATCCCAATAACCTTGGAAATATACGGGAATGCTGGCAGGTGTAACCGATTGTAGGAGGAGTCAGAAATAGGGCTGCAGAGGAGGTTTGGCGCCAGTATTTAAAAACAGAGATGCGGCAGCCATTAGAGAGATCCATGCGGTTTCACCAGAGAGCAGGACCCGCAGCTCCATGAGGGAAAATCACCATGTGGCTTTAGCAGAGAATTGCCACTAGGCTTTGCTCGAGTGGAGACCCTCTTGCAGCTTTGCCAGAGGGAGAGATTCCACGTGGTTTCACCAGAGTGCAGACCCCTGCAGCTTTGGTGAAGAGGGAGAGCCACGAGGCTTTGCCACAGTGGGGACCCTTCCCCACAGCTTTGGTAGAGGAGGGACCACGTGGCTTTGGGGTGCTCCCTTCGGCTGTGTGGCCTGGGAGCAAGAGAGACTGCCTGGAAGAAGGGTGAAAGAACTCTTGCCAGTAGGCCTTGAGAAGGTGCCACATGGTTTCAGATTAACCAGAGTTCCTGCCTGGAAGACGACACAGCTGACGGTGTCAAGAGCCTGGATCCCGGACGTGTGCTTCTCTTCCTTGCAATTACGGTACCCTGACTTAGGGCAGAGGGAGATAGGAAGCACTGTGGGCATCTGTGGGGATCCTGAAGGACTTTGATATTTCAATGGAGATGTTAGGTTCCTACTTTAACTCTGTATAGTATTAAATAAACATTTCCTTTCCTTTTCACAAATCTCTGGCTTTGAGAGACATCTTTCCATAAGGCGGCGGACAATAACGAACCTTTTCTGTTGCTCGGTAACAGTTTTTGGGGGCTCATCGGGGATCTTAATTGCCTGTGGAAGACTGACCCCTCAGGTTCAAGAAAGTGAGACTTTGGAAGTGTTTTGCCAGTCTTGAGAACCTTCTGTTTGCTCTGTAACAATACCACAGAAATACAAAGGATTGTAAGAAATTACTCTGAACAATTAAATGCCAAGAAATTGGACAACCTGGATGAAATGGATAAACTTCTACAAACACGCAATCTTCCAAAACTGAATCAAGAAGAAGCAGAAAGCCTGACTAGATCAATAACCACTAGCGAAATTGAAGCAGTAATCAAAAAACTCTAGGCACACAAAAGCCCTGGACCTGGTTTCATGGGTGAATTTTACAAAACATTCAAAGAAGAACTAACTCTTATTCTTCTCAAACTATTCCAAAAAATTCAAGAAGAAAGAAGTCTCCAAAACCCTTTTTTCGGAGGCCAGTATTATCCTAATTCCAAAACGAGGTAAAGATACAACGTAGAAAGGAAATTACAGGCCAGTATCTCTGATGAACACAGATGCTAAAATCCTAAACAAAATATTGGCAATCCAGATCCAGCAAAACATCATACACCATGATTTAGTGGGATTTATCCCAGGGATGCAAGGATGGTATAGTATTCACAAATCAATGAATGTAATACATCACATAAACAAAATGAAGGGACAAAAACCACATGATCATATAAATAAATGCTGAAAAAGCATTTGATAAAATCCAGCATCAATTTATGATAAAAACACTCAGCAAAGTGGGAATAGAGGAGCATACCTCAACATAGTAAAGGTCATATACGAGAAACCTACAGCCAACATCATACTCAATGGGCAAAAACTGAAAACTTTTCCCTTAAGGTCAGGAGCAAGACAAGAATGTCTGTTTTCACCACTCTTATTGAACATAGTACTGGAAAGTTCTAGGCATAGCAATCAGACAAGAAAAAGAAATAAAAAGTATCCAAATTGGAAAGGAGGAAATAAGTGTAATTATTTACAGACAACATGATAGTGTTCATAGAAAACCCTATAGCTTCCACCAAAAAACCTGCTTGACCTAATAAGTGAATTTGTCAAAGTGGCAGGATACAAAGTCAATATTCAGAAATCAATGGCATTTTTGTATACCAACAATGAAATATCAGAAAGAAAAACTAGGGGAAAATCCCATTTACTATAGCAACAAGAAAAATAAAGTATCTGTGAATAAACCTAACCGAGGATATAAAAGACCTGTACTCAGAAAAGTATAGAACACTGAAGAAAGAAATTGAGGAAGATACATATAAGTGGAAGCATATACCCTGTTCATGGACTAGAAGAATTAGCATCATTAAAATGTTCATACTACCCAAAGCAATCTATAGATTCAATGTAATCTCTATTAAAATACTAATGGCATATGTCACTGACCTAGGACAAATACTTCAAAAATTTGTATGGAACCAAAAAAAGCCCCCAAATAGCCTCAGCAATCTTGAGGAAGAAGAATAAATTTGGAGGGATCACAATAGTTGGATCACCTTGTATCAAACTATACTACAAAGCCACTGTAATCAAAACAGTCTGGTGTTGTCATAAGAACAGATAGATCAATGGAACAGAATAGAGAGCCCGGAAATAAACCCATTTCTCTATGATCAATTAATATTTGACAACGGAGACATGAGTATACAATGGAGTAAAAATAGTCTTTTCAATAAATGGTGTTGGGAGAACTGGACTGGTACATGCACAAAAAAAAGAAAGTAGACCACCAACTTATAGCATACACCAGAATAAACTGAAAATGGATAAAAGACTTAAATATAAGTTGGGATACCATAAAAATCCCAGCAGAAAAGATAAGTAGTAAAATTTCAGATATCCCACATAGCAATGTTTTTCTGATACATCCCCTAGGGCAAGGGAAATAAAGAGAAAATTAATAAATTGGACCACATCAAATTAAAAAGCTTCTACACAACTAAAGAAAATATCAAAAAATGAAAAATGAACCAACTGTATAGGAGAACATATTTGCCAATGATGCATTGGGCAAGAGTTTAATCTCCAAAATACTTGCATATTAAAAAACTCATGTGACTCAATACCAGGAAGATAAACAGTCCAATTAAAAAATTGGCAAAGGACCTGAACAGACACTTCTCCAAGGAGGATATACAGAGGGCCCATAGACATATAAACAGATGCTCAACATCAATAGCCATCAGAGAAATGCAAATTAAAACCACAATGAGATATCTCCTCACACCTGTCAGAATGGCCATCATTAATAAATCAACAAACAACAATTGCTGGTGAGGATGTGGAGAAAATGGAACCCTAGTTTCTTTTTGGTGGGAATGCAGACTGGTGCAGCCACTGTGGAAAACAGTATGGAATTTCCTCAAAAAATTAAAAATGGTACTGCCTTTTGAGCCGGTGATTCCACTGCTGGGAATATATCCTAAGAACCCTGAAACACCAATTCAAGAGAACCTGTGCGCCCCCATATTCATAGCAATTCTATTTATAACAGAGAAGTGCTGGAAACAGCATAAGCGCCCATCAGTAAATGAGTGGATCAAGAAACTGTGGCACATTTACACAATGGAATTCTATGCAGCAGAGAGAAAGAGGGAGCTCCTACCCTTTGCAACAGCATAGATGGAACTGGAGAACATTATGCTAAGTGACACAAGCCAGTTGGTGAAAGACGAATACTATATGATCTCACCTATAAGAGGAACCCAACGAACAAAATAAACTAATGAGCAAAACAGAACTAAGGGCATGGAAACAAGGAACAGACTAACAGCGACCAGAGGGGAGAAGGGTGGGGGATAATGGTGGGAAGAAGGGGAAGGGACAAGTCGAGGAACACGTAGGAATGGCCCCTGGACACGGACAACAGGATGAGGATGACCGTGGAGTGATGTGCACCTAAGGAATGTGGGAAAGTCTGAGAGGAGGGGCACGAATTCTGTATCACCTTTACCAGAACAGCTCTGCTTTTATTGGTTTCATTTGCTTAAAATTTCATGTGAGGTTTAATTCAAGAAAGGCCTTCTCAGTTTTAAAAAAATAGAAAATAATTTTTAGAGTATCTGTTATTTCCCTTGTCTTTACCAAGAAAAATCAGTCTAATTTCTTTTTTGGTCACACTTCATTTTTTACCACAGAGGTTTTACTAAGTTTGACTCCCTTCTTTATTCATTAGACTTAACTCTAAATGATTTGGCTGCTACTAAAGAAATCAAATTTCGCTCAAAGAGTAAAGATCAGTCATTAATGTAAAGATTCAATAAAATGTGCTGTAGCTTCTGAAGAAAATTCCAGAAGACAAATTCTACAATTTTTTTGAGCAGAGGTATCATTTTTGAGATTAGAGTGTAATTCCTCAAGATGAATACTTTGATAGACATAGCACTCAATAGTAAACAGGAGAAGTTCCTCATTATTCACAGAGTTCACATTAATAATTTTTTTATTTGTAAGACATTCTGAAGGTCTATACCTAAGGCCTTAATCTGAATTAAAATTTCTGTGGCACTGGCACATGGGGAGTGAACTCTCTGGACCCTACACTGTGCCCCTAGAAAAAGTGATTTTCTTGAAAGGTCCATTTATACTTTTTAATAAAGAGGTCACTTACACTTTCAGTAATAACTTACTCTATTTAGAAAAGAAAATATACGCTAAAAAGTTATTTTGAGATACACCTTAGCAATCTTCTCTAAATTTTGGCATAGTCATTTAAAACTTAGCCAGTCATTTTGTGATCAGACCCAAACAAGGCCCATATTCTCCCTAATGTGAGACTTCAACCAGAGTTGAAGTGTGTAATGGGTAAAAATTTTAGGCCACAAACTCAGGTACAAAAAATTATGACTCTCGTCTTCTAAAACTCAAGTTATTTTCTATTTCAAACTCAAAGCTCAGCCAGTTGAGGGCCTCTCCTTCATGGTCATCCAACGCTCAACTTCTGCTCTAACCCTGGTGTATCATTTATGTTTCAGTGGACACTGCAGGATGAAGACATGGTAAAGGGACAAGTGGTCCTTGATTGTTGTCACTTATCACTGACAGAGTCCATGGAGACATTACATCTTATCAGGCCTCTACACAGTTATGAGCTACACAATTGTTGCTGACCTGGACCAGACACAAGATCTCTCTAGGTCTGGATTTCTCTCATCCACACCAACATCCTCCTTGGACACCTGATATTTTCTACCTGTACCATTCTTGGTATGAAAAAATTATGCGAGGCGGTTTCAGGCTGGTCTGTCTACACAAACCAAATAATGATTTCTATTCTATTTGTGGTCTGTGGGGCAATTCATGAGGCTTACTCTTCCACCCAGGAAAATACACACAAATTCATTCTGTTCTGGATTCCCAAAAAACCTAATGGAGGTCTCTATCATGTATACTCTTCCGTTGCACCACTGGAGAATCACTTCCGAGGGGAGGGGACAAGGAGCAAGGCCCCTTTTTAGAGACAGTCACCATCATATAAGGCTCTTCCGCCTCTCTAATTATCTGCCTTTCTCCCACACAAGCATTCTCATCTGGCAAAGGAAATCTGACTCACACAATTAAACACACTTCCAAATCCACACTTTAGACTTTATTCTCTGAGTCTTTCAGAGTTCAGCTCTTGAAAGTCAATCACTCAGGCTCTTCTAAATCAAGAGCCTTGGCTCTTAAACTTCCACTTCAGACAAAGATGGAATACCAGAAATGGATCTTCCTTCCTTCCTGAAACATCTTAAAGCCTGGACAGAATTTATGAAATAATGTACATTGGACATTGGGGGAAAAGGAAGTCATTTCCGAGATGTGGAAAATAAATGAGGTGACCCCTACAATTGCACTAGCTTACTGCCTGGAAAGCGTCCCCACTGGAACATGGGAATCCAAGAAGAGCCTGGCAGGGTCAATAACTTGAGGAGATAGAGGGGAGAGATAAGGAAGGCCAACTGTTAAAATTCACAGGGAAAAGAACTACAGAGGAGAGCGCTACACAGAGGAAGAGCTCATGAGATATGGAGATTTCCCCAACAAGACTTCAGCTCAGTGCTGATGAATATAGGTGTGTGGAAACTATCTGAGGCCAGAGAAAGAACCCCAGGAAAAAAGCAAAGGATGCAATTTCACACCTCACATGGATTTTCCCATCAGCTCTAGGGGAATGCTTCAAAATTCATGGGGCATGGGTAGCGTGTTCACAAAAGTTTTATCTCCATAGTGGGGGAAAATTAGCCACATGAGTACTCTGGCCCACCTACATAAAGCCCAAAAGCAGACTCAAAGACATCAGACTGTTTCCAGGTAACTCAACCACATCCTTGAACCAAGTTCAATGGTAGTTATGGAAGTAGAAACACATCCACAGGGAGCAAGGTAAAATCCATGATGTCTGGCATCCAATAAAAAATTACCAGGCATGTAAAGAAAGAGGAAAATACCTATAATAAGAGATTTTAAAAACAAAAGCAATCTAACCTGACTCAGTAATAAAACAGATGATAGCGTTAGTACCTAAGGATTTCAAACATTATTATAATGGATTTCCATACGTTCAAGAAACTAGAAGAAAGAATACATATGTTAAATAGAGATGTGGATGATAAAAAAAGATAAGTAAAACTTCCAAAGATAAAAATTATCATGTCTGGGATGTAAAATACACTGGATGCAGCAGGCACCTCACTAAAGAGGCTGGCTATTAAAATGGCTAATAATAAAAATAAAGAGGTGTTCAACATAATTAGTTATCAGGGGCAAATGCAAGTCAAGTCCATAATGAATCACCACCTTACTTCCATTGGAATTGCTAAAATTAAAAGGATCAACAACACCAAGTATTAGCGAAGATGTGGTACAACAGGAACTCACTCTCACCTTGGATATCCATTAGTGTTGGTTCCCAAGCTTGGAAGTTCCCCAGGTGGAATTTGAAACTTGCCCCCCATACACAGAACTCGGAGAGAGACGGAAGACAGAGGCCGATCACTCTAGATTGGTAAGTGGCAGGTTCAATAAGCAAGGGAACTTCCCGTCTGCAAGATGAATAGAGCTACACATGTGCCTGCCAGATCTTAAGTTTCTGTAGAGGCCTTAATGAGATTCAGTCAGTACTCGCTCCAGACGGTCTCAGCAACACGTTACTCCCAAGGCCAAGTCCTTGAAATGGCTCCTAGTGTGGGGAATGGTGGGTGGAATGTGCATTCCAAGTGGAGAGCAGAGGAGAAGGAGCCTTTGATCACCCAAGTCCAGGTTGCAAGTCAACTGGTGGTCTCCATGACCTCCTGCAACGGTTACGCAGCTCCATATAACATTAAACATAAGCTTATCTTATGACCTGGTCATTCTTCTCCTAAGTATTTACCCAAGTCACATGCCCCGAAACAACTCGCATAAGAAGGTCCAAAGCAGCATTATTCATAACAGCCTAAAACTAGAAACAATTCAAATGCTCATCAACAGGAAAACAGGCAAATGTATTGTGATACACTCTACAATGGAGTTCTAATGAACAACAACAAGAAACAAATTGCTGATATATGTAACACGGGCAAGCCTCAGAAATCTTAAATCCAGGCAAATGAGGGCAAACAAAAAAGATTACACGTTGCTTGGAAGTGACACAGGTCATTCTGCCCAGACTCCATTGATCGGAGCTAAGGTGGCTCGACATTCAACGGGGCAGTGATGGGGAGTCATCCCATAGGAGGAGAACTGAATATTTTGAAAAATAATTCAATTTATCATACTTAGATTACAGCATAGGAGAAATGTACATATTACAGAAATTATTGCTTTGTATTTTGAATTAATTTTTTCAGATATTATCTTTTGGCTAGGTTTCGGCAATACAAACTAAAATTATAGTTTTTTGGTTTTTGTCTTATAATTAGGTGGAATTAATACTCAATGCCAATCCTTTCGCAGTAATTTATCCATTCACTACTTGTTTGGCTACAATTTATCTTCTACTAGTTTTTTAAACAAAGATTTATGTAAATTATGGTCTCTGGGTTTTAAAACATTTTGAAGTATTTTTAGTTGCCTCTTAGTTCAAATGAAGTTTGGAGAATATATATATATATATATATATATATATATATATATATATATAATGAGATTAATGCCAAATTAGCCATTACAGACAATAAAGTTAGTAAACTTGAAGATATAGTAACAGAATGTACACAAATATGAAACATAGAAGAAAAACTAACAGAAATGAAGCAAGCGTCAGGTCTCATGGACAACTTCAAGTGTCTTTGGATACATGAAACTGGAATTCCCAAAGGAGAGGAGAGAATAGGAGGGACAAGACAAAACAAACATTTGATTAAATAATTGGTAAAAATTACTCAAATTTGATAAAAACTACAAACTCATAGATCCCAGAAGCTTAACAAACCCCACATCCAAGCAAAAAATCCAACACCCACTTCATTTTTTAAAAAAATCTCTGCAAATTATGAATAACAGGCAATTTTCTCAGCCTGATAAAGGGCAGCTGTAAGAAACCTGTAATTAATATCATACCTAATAATAATAGACTGAATGCTTTTTTCTAACATCAAAAAAAGACAAGAATATCTGTTTTCACTGCTTTTATTCAAAATCGTATTAGAGATTCTAGACAGTGAGCTAAGGCAAAAAGAAAGAAATAAAAGGCGTTCATATTTAAGAGCAAAAGTAAAACTGTCTTTATTCACAAATGACATGATTGGCTATGCAAAATTTAATAAGTGAGCCTAGGAAAGTTGATACAATTCTAAAAGCACTATTCATGAAATAAAAAAATCTGATATATAGGATTTCATTAGAATTAAGAACTTTCAGTTAAAGATGGACTTCTGGCCAAGATAGAGGTAGATACACTCTGCCTCTTCATACAACCAAAAGAAGGACAACAACAAATTTAAAAGCAAAAATCAACCATAGCTGACAGAAAATCGAACTGTATGAAAGTCTGACAACCAAGGAGTTAAAGAAGAAACGTTCATCCAGACTGGTAGGGAGGTCAGAGACAGGCAGCCGGCTGGAGAGGACTCTCAGCAACGCAGTGGCTGGAGGACTGGGGCCAAAAGGCAATGGCTCCTGGACCAGGCAAGGTGACAGCTGGCAGAGGAGGTAGTCCCACATTTGCATGCAGATAAACCAGGAGGAACAACAGGGGAGCAAGACAGACCACACAACCCAGGTTTCCAGCACAGGGAAATAAATCTCAAAACCCCCGACTGCAAAAACCTGTGGGGGTTGTGGCAGCAGGAGAAACTCCCAGCCTCACAGGAGAGTTCATTGGAGAGACCAACAGGGTCCTAGAACGTACCCAAACCCACCCACCTGGGAATCAGCACCAGAAGGGCCCAATTTGCTTGTGGGTGGCAGCAGAAGTGACTGAAAGCCAGCAGAGAGCTGAGCAAGTGGCATTGTTCCCTGTCAGACCCCTCCTCTACATACAGCACCACAATGCAGCAACATGGGTTTCCCCGCCCGAGCAAATACCTAAGGCTCCCCTACTTACTACATAATAGGCTCACCAAGACAAAATGAAAAAGGCCCAAATGAAAGAACAGATTAAAGTTCCAGAAAAAAATACAACTAAGCAATGAAGAGCTAGCCAGCCTATCAGGTGCATAGTTCAAAACACTGGTAAACAGGATGCTCACAGAATTGGTTGAGTGTGGTTGCAAAATAGAGGAAAAAGCGAAGGCTATGAAAACTGAAATAAAGAAAAAAGTATAGGGAAAAGGAAGGAAAGTGGGACTCAAATCATCAGTTTGGAGCAGAAGGAAGAAATAAACATTCAGCCAGAACAGAATGAAGAAACAAGAACTCAAAAAAATGAGGAGAGGCTTAGGAACCTCCGGGATGACTTTAAACGTTCAAATATCCAAATTATAGGGGAGCTAGAAGGAGAAGACGAAGAGCAACAAATGGAAAACTTACTTGAAAACATAATGGAGAACTTCCCTAATCTGGCAAAGGAAATATACTTCCAGGAAGTTCAGGAAGCCCAGAGAGTCCCAAAGAAGTTGGACCCAAGGAAGCACACACCAAGGCACATCATAATTGCATTAGCCAAGATTAAAGAGAAGGAGAGAATCTTAAAAGCAGCAAGAGAAAAGGAGACAGTTACCTACAAAGGAGTTCCCATCAGACTATCAGCTGAAAGAGACCTTCCAGGCAAGAAGGGGCTGGAAAGAAGTATTCCAAGTCATGAAAGGCAAGGACCTACAGCCAAGATTGCTCTATCCAGCAAAGCTGTCATTTAGAATGGAAGGGCAGATAAAGTGCTTCTCAGATAAGGTCAAGTTAAAGGAGTTGATCATCACCAAGCCCTTATTATATGAAATGTTAAAGGGACTTATCTAAGAAAAAGGAGATCAAAACTATGAACAGTAAAATGACAACAAACTCATAGTTATTAACAACAGAACCTAAAACAAAAACAAACTAAGCAAACAACTAGAACACAAACAGAATCACAGAAATGGAGATCACATGGAGGGTTATCAGTGGGGAAGGGGAGGGGGAGAATGGGAGAAGAGGTACAGGAAATAAGAAGCATAAATGGTAGGTAGGAATAGACAGAGAGAAGTTAAGAATAGTATAGGAAATGGAGAAGCCAAAGAACATATATGTATGACCCATGGACATGAACTAAGATGGGGAAAGAGACGTGGGCAGGAGGGGGTGTGCAGAGTGAGGTGAATGAAAGGGGTAAAATGGGACAACTGTAACAGCATAATAAAAAAATATACTTTAAAATGTTTTTTAAAAGAATTAAGAACTTCTATGCTTCAAAAGACAATTGGGGGGGTTACAAAGATTTTATTTTTTTCCTATTTATTTATTTATTTATTTATTTATTTTTTACTGTTGTTCAAGTACAGTTGTCTATATTTTCCCACCACCGACTTCCCCCACCCCACCCACCCACATCCCCACCCTCAATCCTTCACCCCTTTGGCTTTGTCCATGGGTCCTTTTTACATGTTCCTTGATAGCCCTTCCCCATCACTTCCCCATTATCCCCCTCCACCCTCCCCTCTAGTTACTGTCAGTTTGTTCTTTATTTCAGTGTCTCTGGTTATATTTCCTACTTGTTTGTTTTGTTGATTAGGTTCCACGTATAGATAAGATTATACGGTATTTGTCTTTCACTGCCTGGCTTAGTTCACTTAGCATAATGCTCTCCAGTTCCATCCATGCTGTTGTGAAGGGTAGGAGCTCCTTCTTTCTTTCTTTCTGCTGTGTAGTATTCCAGTACAGTGGCCTTGTAATAAAGTCACCATACCTGACATTAAAGTCAGGCATTGTGACCCCTCCTACTTTGTTCTTCTTTCTCAAAGTTGCTACTGCTAGTTGGGGTAATTTATGGCTCCATATAAATTTTTGAAGTGTTTGTTCTAGATTTGTGAAATATGTCATTGGTATTTTAATAGAGATTGAATTGCATCTATACATTGCTTTGGGTAGTATGAACATTTTGATGATGTTAATTCTTCCCATCCATGAACACAGTCTATGTTTCCATTTATTTGTGTCTTCCTTAATTTCTTTCTTTAGTGTTGTGTAGTTTTCTGAGTACAGGTCTTTTACCTCCTTGGTTAGATTTATTCCTAGGTACTTTATTTTTCTTGTTGCTAAGGCAAATGGGCTTTTTTAAAAATTTCTGTTTCTGATATTTCATTGTTGGTGCACAAAATGCCTTCAATTTGTGAATATTGACTTTGTATCCACTGTTTTGCCAAATTCACTATTAGGTCAAGTAGTACTTTGGTGGAGTCTGTAGGGTTTTCTATGAACACTATCATGCTATCTGCAAACAATGACATTTTTACTTCCTCCTTTCTAATTTGGATGCCTTTTATTTCTCTTTTTCTTGTCTGATCTCTGGGAACAGATAGATCAATGGAACAGAACAGATAACCTAGAAATAAACTCATGTCTCTACGGTCAATTAATATTTGACAAAAGGGGAAGAAGCATAAAATGGAGTAAAAATAGCCTCCTCAACAAATGGTGTTGGGAGATCTGGACAGCTACGTGCAATAAAAATGAAACTCGACCACCAACTTACAGCATACACAAAAATAAACTGAAGATGGATAAAAGACTAAATATAAGTTGTGACACCATTAAAGTCTTAGAGGAGAACATAGGGAGGAAAGTCTCAGATATTTCACGCAGCAACATTTTCACTGATATGTCCCCTAGAGCAAGGGACATAAAGGAAAGAATAAACAGGACTTCATCAAAATAAAAAGCTTCAGCCTGCCTAAAGAAAACATCAGCAAAATGAAAAGGGAACCAACCGCATGGGAAATTATATTTGACAATGATACCTCGGACAAGGGTTTGATCTCCACAGTATGTAAAGAACTCATATGACTCCACTCCAGGAAGATAAACGGATCCAATTAAAAAATGGGCAAAGGACCTGAACAGACACTTACTTGTCCAAGGAGGACATGCAGGGGACGCAGAGACATATGAAAGGATGTTCAGCATCACTAACCATCAGAGAGATGCAAATTAAAACCACAATGAGATACCACTTCGCACCAGTCAGAATGACCATCATAAACAAATCAACAAACAATAAATACTGACAAGGTTGTGGAGAAAAGGGAACCCCAGGACACTGTTGGTGGGAATGTAGACTGGTGCAGCCACTGTGGAAAACAGTATGGGATTTCCTCAAAAACTAAAAATGGAACTGCCTTTCAACCTGGCAATTCCACTGCTGGGATTATACCCTGAGAATCCTGAAACATCAGTTCAAAAGAACCTACACACTGCGATGTTCACAGCAGCACAGTTTGCAACAGCCAAGTGTTGGAAGCAACCCAGGTGCCCATCAGTAAACGAGTGGATCAAAAAACTATGGTGCATTTACACAATGGAATGCTATGCATCAAAAGACAATTTTAAGAGAAGGTTACCAAGCTACAGAGTGGGAGAAAATATTTACTAGTTACATAAATGATAAAGGACTTGTACCCACAATATTTTTTTACAAACTCTCAATCTTTAATTTTAAAAAAGTAGTTTTAAAAATATGGGCAAAAGATTTGAACACTGTACCATAAAAAAATGCAAAATGGCAAGTAAACGCATAAAAGGATGTTCATCACCCTTTAATGTTAGGAAAATGCAAGTTAAAAGTACAATCACATACCGCCACATACTTTTAAAATGTTTCCAATTAAAAAAATAAACCGACCCCACCAAGTGTTGCCAAGGAGTTGAGACAAATACAACTCTCATCACCGCTTGTGGGAATGTAAAAAGGATGCAGATTGTTTTGAAAACAGGTTGGTGGTTGCTCAAAAAATTACATGCACTTATCACCTGACTCACTCATTCCACTCCTAGGTCTTCGCCCAATAGAAATGAAAGCATAACATCACACAAGTGTCACTAAGTAAATCAGTTACCACTGCCCAGGGACTATTGTTTTCAAATGAAAGGGGATGTTCACATCAAGAAAACTCTAAATAGTGTCGTCTTATTTTTCTTGGAAGCCCTGTGGCAGAAATATCCATCAAAAGATAAAAGCACCTTCCTGGCATACACCACATCCCCACCCCACCGGACCTCCCGCCACTTCTGACGCGGCATTAGCCCACTGTAGGATGCTCAGCGCCCATGTTGGGAACCCGTGTTGGTCTGATTTGGACCAAGACAACTCACTGCTGTCCTCAGAGCTGCCATCCTAGAGCTCTGATCTGCTCAAGTCCCTCGAAACCCTAAGTCTAAGAGCGTCTGCCTGTCAGCCGAAAATGCAGCAAGTCTCCTGCTGCAGGTTCAAGCATCAGCAAGCACAAATGTTAATTCAGTTTCAAAACCTCCTGTATGAAATCTTAACTCTTTCATGGATGTGAAAATATTAAAAATATGTCAGAGCTGTTGATCACAGTGGCTTTTAAAAGGTGGTGGAGCATAGCATTAGTTAAAGAGAACCCAAACTTTCCCAGAGTGTTATTTATTTCTCCATTGCCTAAACCCTCTTTAGAAAAAAAACTCTATCTAGGGTTAGATTTCTCCTGAAAATCTACTAACCCAGTATTGGCAGGCATGGGATAGACCCTTAGCCACCTAATTATTCTTTTCAGTTTGTCATTAGGAAGGTTTTTAGGTTTCTAGCTCAGTGGTGTGTCCTTATCCTATAGGAAAGCAAATCTAATTGACAACACAGCTAATTTCCTTTTGGGTCCTAGGGTCGAAGACCACAGGGACCCTTTTACTCGACATTATTCCTACGATCCTTCGCTGAGTATCTGCTTTGGAAAAATAGTTTGTGGCATAAGGCCTGACCTGTCAGAATATAGTAACCATATTTGGGGGTAACTTTCCTTCTCATGGCCCCATTCTTAAACCTCTGTTTGCGGGCAAAGAGCAAGGTTTATAAAAGTATTAAACTGGAGATTTAAGCAGAGTAAGCATCCAAACCCAATGCAGCCCTTTTAGTGGCCAGCTGGTGCTTAATTACATTCTCTTCCATGAGACTTATAATTGACAAGGGCTGTATTTAGCTGGACCTATGGGAAACGCATTGACCAGAGCTGCCGGCCATTTGGGGCCGCACTTAGAGGGAAAGGCATGAAGAGAGCAAGAGGGAGAGAAGGTTGCAAAAGCAGAAAGGAGACCATACAGCCGCCTGTGAGAGACAGAGCGAGCTCCCGGCACCCAGCGGTTGCCAAGCTACGGCTCCCTGGAGTTCAACCTGTCCTCGATGCCTCCATCAGTGGTTTTCACCATTGATTTGTGCGTTAAAGGGGTTCCTGTTGCTATTGGTCGGGCAAGTTCTGATCAAACCTAATAAATCATAGGACAGTGTCTTTAACCTATACTATGTCTAGGACAAGAAAGGTATTTAATTGCTACCTTCTGTATGTACTCTACTAGGAGTCTCCACTTAGTTCTGACCCCTTTGCACGTGAATATGCCAAAACGTGTCTGTCTGGTGGGGACAACCTACCATATATCTATTTGCATAAGGAGTCTATTGCCTCCTGGAACACAATTCATCCTAAGGTAAGAGAACTAAGGCATACAAGTTTGGTCCAAACACAGTGCCCAGTACGGAGGAGATGCTAAGCATTTTAGTGGCCTAACGGTGGCAAAATCTATCCTGAATCTTCTGAAGAGGGGGCTGAAATGAAGGCCTTTTTTCAAAAGAAACCAGCAAAACCAACACTATAACAAGACTCCTCTCTGATTTTGTACTCCAAGTAGTTGAGTAGTTTCTGTGCCAGAAAGGGAGACCCTTCCCAGCATTTCAGCACGGAACCTGGCGCAGTTTGATGACCAAGGTTAGCCACAAAGTCAGAGCCCCTCGGACAGATATCCGTGGCCACAGTGTGGGGACGGTGGCCCTGTAACCACGCGGGCAGGCACTGCCAGCGACGGAGGCATCGGCAGCCCTACCGTAAGCTGGGGGGGGGGGGGGGTACGGAACACAGGGTGGTAGCTGTGTGACCCACACCCACAGACACACACGCGCTGTCCCCGGGAACTCTCAGGCATAGGAGGTTGGGTCGGAAAAGGGAGCTTCAAAAATAATTTGAAAATTCCACAGTGGCTGAAATTTTCCTGTTTGCAGGCAGGAGGGTACTGTTTCTATTGCTGTTACAACAACTCCTCCTCTCTCTTGGTTTTGTTTTTCTTTTAACTCCAGGCTATGTGGCCAGAGAGCAAGGACTGTGTTTGGGGAGTAAAATTCCCTTTTAATTGTGCTTCCAAGTTTGAAGGGTATTTATTCCACTTGTTTCTCTTGGGTTTAACGAACAAGGCTGGAATCGTCTTGCAAACTTTCCCACTCCGTACATTCATCACGTCGTGCTTTCGCTCTGAGGACTGGCGTCCCCTGATTTATTTTCTCCATATTTTGCAGATAGTTTGTTTCCATAATGGAAAACGGTGATGGCGTCTCCTAATCAAAGCCCCCATGTTGGGCGAGCTCAAAGCCTCTGCCTCCTGAAGCCAGACCTATGCCTGCGTTAAGATGACAGCATGGCAGAGAAAGCCTTTGATTAAGCTTAAAATTCCAATCTAAACTAAATAAAAATTCAGGAACGTTTGCAATGACAGAAATAGCTGCCTCAGCTTAGACCACGGCTCGGCAAAGCGCGGAGGCCCCTGCCCTCAGCAGGCGGGGTTCCCTTGCTAATGCTGAGCCCGTGTGAGAGCCACCGTGAAATCGGAATAATGCTTTGAGGACACACAGCTCATTCTGGGGAGATGAAAGCGCTCCGCGGAGAACATTCTCTCTGTAATTCACACACACATCCCCTGCGTGAGCAGGAGAGAGGAAGTGGGTATTTGTTCTGGGATTCCACTCCATTCGTGTTGAACGGTTTGCACATTTACGGAAGCGGAAGGACCGTGAGTGCAGAAATGCAAAGGACCAGGGTGGCTACCATTAGGGGAGCATGGTAGCCAGCTGATGACACCGTCTAACTGACCTGGGACCACGGCACCAAGGAGAGAAAGCGCGGCTTATTCACGAAAACTCAAAGAGCCCAGCCTGGTTGAAGCTGTGGGTGTGTGTGGAGAAGCGGTCATGCCAGAATGGAAGGGAATTAAAGGATCACAGGACAAAACGGAATTAGAGAAAATAAAGGCAAGAAGAAGGGCAGTGGGGTCAGTATATAGAGAGCGTTGAAACTGGTATGAGCAAGGAGTTCGGACTTAATTAGGTAAAACATGGGGAGGCGAATACAATCAGGGGTTTTACAATAAGGGGTTGCTATGCTAGAACCCACCTTAGGAAAAGGACCTGGGAACAGTGAGTAGAAAGTTCGGAAGAAGGAGAAGGAGCAGAATGGCAAGGAAGGCCCATTCAACACTAGGCTTCATCCTGAGAACTTGGTTCTTTAGAAACCGGTGAACTGCTCTCTCCTAAGCACCCCGGAAAGCACGGAAGGCGCCGAACCTTCAGTGTGTGAAGCTCTCCAACGAGGAAGGGGCGGCAAATGTCCAGGGCAGTTCTGTGCGCTTTGGGGTCTCCACCTCACTGATGTCTTAGGTTGGGCTTTCTTGGCTGGCTGGAGTTCTAGTCTTCACATCTCTAGATATCTGGATACTCTCTGGGCAGGCAGCCTAGCTGTCCTCCTGCTTCCATCCAACCCGTAGTTCTTTTGACACCGCTTTTTCTTATTCCCTGCTTACCAGTGAATTGACTGGATCATTCCTACTATAAATAGATATCATAGCCCCAATTACATTACTTAATTCAGCAAATATCTATGATGCACACCATGTATGAGGCACCGTGCTGCAGAGATGCAGAACCAGTGAACAAGCCCCAGACGCCCTGCCCTTGCTGACCCATGACCTTGTAGATGCAGCATAAACCATAGACCATTCTAAGGAAAGCTGTTTGACCTTATTAATGCTGAAAAAGCGCCACCATTCAACAAACCCAGGCAAACGCTCATCTACCTGGCCTGCTTTTATGTTTTCCTTTGCTTTGCATTTCATGGGGAAGCTGTGCATTATAGAACGTTGAGCAGCATTCTTGGTTTCTACACTTCTTTGCCAGGAGCACACCCATTGCCCCAACTGTGACAACCAAAATTTTATTCAGATATTGTTAAATGTCCCCTGGGGAGTAGAATTGTCCATGGTTGAGAACAACCATTTTAGAGGAGCCACGCAAGCGTGTGTGTGTGTGTGTGTGTGTGTGTATCTCGAGGTTGGACTTCACGGGTTTACGGTTGTCTGGGCAAGAAAGGCAGCACGGGACTCCCCGCTCCACAGAAGATGCTGCCTCGGACCCTGGAAAATGCGGTCCTGGACAAAGAGAAAGATGGTTGGAGGAAGGGAGCCACCCTTACCCTCTAGCCCAAACCAGGGGTAGAAAGACACGGGAAGGATACCTTGATTACAGGGGTAGTCAGCGATCTCCTTTCTTCTCCTGGCTTGATGGCAACACCCAGACATATACGGTATTTTTCAGACTATAAGACACAGTCTTTCCCCCCCAAATTCGGGAAGAATAATGGTTGTCAATGCTGCTGTTGAGTTCTGTTTACATTTACATTGGTGAAATAGTGTGGTATTTATGTTATTAAATATTTTACCACATTTTTTGCTTCAAAATTTTTTTTTCCTGTTTTCCTCCTCTAAATCCTCGGTGCATCTTGTGGTCCAAAATGTGACAGTCAGTCTAACTGTTGCTCCCTGTGAGCGGAGACAGTCTCCATGGGGAAGGAGGCACTGAATAATTCTGTTATCCACTCATGAAAGCCTGGGATGTGGGGGAAGAGTATGTCAGCCTCGGGGGAGTCTTTCTCTGTGGAGGATTTTATTCCACCCCCAGGGAGGCCAAAGTTCTCCAGCCACTTGGCTCCAAGGCAGAGGTGATAGGGACAGGGAGAGGACACCTGCAAAGAGCCTGCGATCTACACCTCCATCTTCAAGTGCGTGTGCTGAATCTGAAGGAGGAGAAAGATTAATGATGCTTTGGTTCCTTGGAGCCTCGTAGAGGCATTAAGGCCCAATCCATTTGCAGCCTGAAAAAATAAATCTGTCACCGTTTCTGAAGTGAATGCAATTCGGGAGAACTAACAAACTGATCAGACTCAACAGAGAGAGACCAAGGAGTCAGGTCAACGCTGTATTTATATTCTTATAATGTTAACCATATGTCTTTCATGGCCTGAATATTTTCTTTCTTTCTTTTTTTATTTAAAATGTATTGTAATGGGATCCACGCACGAGGGAGTGAAGGGTAGGGAACATGCAGGGGACACTGGGACACGATGACATGGCCAGGGCCACAGCTTCTATCTCGCGGGGGAGGGATGAAAACGCCAGGGCTGGAGCTGGGGTGGGTGAGGAAAAGGGGAGATACCAGCTGCCTTCCCCCCAGCCCCAGGCAGCACCTCTAGTCCTTGGACTGCCCCTCCCCACCATTTACCCTGGCCTCACAAAGTTCCATCTCAAGGCCTGAATATTTTCATCTGCTCTCTAGTCTACCTCTTTTGTTGTATCAGCGTTCCTAAGTTTCTGTCAATACACGAATACTTTGAACAAACTTTCATTGAGTGCCTTCCATGTGCCAGATTTTGTGCTAGCAAATCAGACAGTGATTTCTGCCCTCCTGGAAGGTATAATCTAGTCAAATTAATAACAATAACTTTCCTTGCTGGCTAGTAAATCAAAGGAAAGAGTACAAAATGACTTCAAGGAGTGTACTGAGGATAGAGAACATCCTGACAAGCTATTTTAACCCCAGAACAGAGACCACATATCTCTTTTTGAACAGCGATATTTAAGCTCTAATAAATTCCAGCTTCCATAGTTACTTGCTTATAAATAAAGGCAAATTACTGTGCCTCTGTGAGTGGCAGCTTCTTACTTTGTAAAATGAAGTAGGAACACCTTTTTCCGTCCTCTGTGGTACGAGGTTGCGCAAGGAAAATATTGGTAAAAGCGTTTGTAACCAGTAAGGGGCTGGCGGTCGTGGTGGTGGTGGCCGGAGCAGCTGCCTGTGTTCCACTGTCACTCATTCAAGGAGTGGTGTTCAGGAGCCGATTCCCTGTGTAGCCCCAACTTCAGAGGAAGCAAGACCACTGTGGGTACTGCAGGACAGCACGGGTTCCTGCGAGTCTGCTGATGGGAAGAATAGGAGTAGTACACCGTGGTACTCTACAGAATCATTTATTCAAGAGAGGTGAGTGGTATATCGGGAGTCTAGGTGGGCCAGGAACTCTGTGCCTGTTTGCAGAAGTAACTACGGAATATCTGGGAATGATTTCCAGGGATCCGATAACAAGCCTTCCTCCAGCTGCTACATAACCTGTGGATTAGTTGGTTATGACGGATCAATGCTAAGTATATGCAAATTTTGTAATGGTATTAATCCAGATGTCTTTCACTCACGCTAAGCGGAAGAGAGGAAAGTTTATGAGATTGCTCATCTACTAAAACAGCAGAGAAAATATTGAAAACAACAAAAAAAATAAAGCCCTTCCTTCTCTCAAATCCTGTTTCCAAATCAAAGGGTTGTTATCAAACTCCAGAAAGTCTTGCAGTATTATTCTGTATTCAATTTCAAAGATCCATTAAGTGCAATTTCGCTGCACTGAAAGGCAAGGTAGAGAGGACTCATTCACGAAGGAAAAAAAAAATCTGGAAGAGAAATTAATTTGAAAGCTCAGTTTTTCTCAAGAAACTGTTAAAAACCTCCATGGGGAAGCAGGCTTTCATCAGGGTCACTTTCTACCCTGGATGTTCAGTCAGAGGGACGACCCGCATTTGCCAGCATGTGGTTAAATCACGATGATGTGGCAAAGTGTCACACCATTTACTGTCTTTCTTAAACTACCACCTTCCTTCCGCCTCCTGTCTAAACAGCACGGTCTCACTGTAGCTTCATAGTAAGCTTCTGTCAGGTTGGTCCCTGGGAAAGGGATGATGTGGGGCATCAAACGGTCCCCAACCAGGAGCAGTTCTGCTCCCCGGGGGACATTTCCTAATATCTGGAGCCGTTTTTGATAGTCACAGTTTGGGGAGGGGCGCTACTGGCATGTGGTCTGTGGAAGCCAGGGATTCTGCTGAACACCCTAAACTGCCCAACACAGCCCCCACAGCCTAGAATTATACAGTTCAAAATATACCCAGCCCTGAGACTAAGAAACCCTGTAGTGCTGCGATTCTCTTCATTTTCTACCCTACCCTGTACTCTTGATAATGAACTCGTGTGTTGACAGGTGCATGATCCATTGAGTTTGAGATAGCCACCTCAAACCTTTTAATTAAGAGAAGGTGCTAATGAGTTCATTATCATTTTCCCCCTCGCTCATTCTTTATTCGTCTTGGGTAAAAGCACAAGGAACAGCATATGGGAGCCTTACAACCACCAGCTCGCACCAGGGAGGGGGAGGATGTTGCTGCGCTCATGCTGTCTGGGCTGCAGTCCAATCAAATTTCAGTAGTTCTCATAGCCGCACTTGGCCAGGCATCCGGGAGTTGAAAAACAAGTCCCAGTGGAATTTGCTCAAATATATCTCATCATGTGAGAGGAATCACAGAGAACTGGATGATGTAATATTGATTGCCTGTTAGTAAAGAGAATAAGAATGTCTGCCCAAAAAAATTAAGCCCCAGAGCAGGAGAGGAAGAGGAAATGATGAGAGGGTTGATACGGTTAATGAAGACATGCAGTCACGTGGCACGTGGGCCGAGGCGCTGCAGCAGCATCTGGAGCAGTTACAACCATCTCTTCCAGAGTGGTACAGGCCCTCTCCTGCAGAATCTGAGTCAACATATCACACTCTTCTGGCTGATCCTCTTTATGTTCATAGATCTGCATGCTGCTGCCATCCGGCAACATGGTCTGAGCCAGGACAGAATTTGCTGCCTTCCTCGGTTAACTGAGCAGGTTTTATTTCTCGGTCCCGAATTCCAGGTAGTCAAATAAATGCTTTCATCATAGATCACATCTGTTGCTGAAGAAAGAGGCCTACCTCAAAAATCTCTGTAGAGTCTCTGCTATTTGGTTCATGTCTTGACTACTCAGTTGTTTTTTTTTTTGAACTGCTTTACCTCTAAGAAGTACTGTTTAGAGGCGATTTTGAAGTGAACACTAAGTCTCTCTCTCCTCTTGAGTACATTTCTGCCTCACTGTTTCTTTCTACCCAGTGCCTTGTTGATATTTTCAGGGAGGGAAGGGAGCGGAGCCAGTGTGTCTCAGGGCTCAGTTACAGCTGAGTCAGTATTGGGTTGGCCAAAAAGTTCATTTGGTTTTTTCCTGTACGATGGCTGTAGTAGCACTTAGTTGTCTTTAAGTTTTGACAGATTGACTTTGTTAGATTGTATTGTGACAGCTGTCATATCAACGTGCATTTAAGAAAAAACTTATCAAAACTGGTGAATTTTTGTGTAGCCATTTTCATATTGAGGATGGGAGAAGATGCACATGTCCACCATATTTTGCTTTATTACTTCAAGAAAGGTGAAAATGAAACTGAAATGGAAAAGATTTGTGCAGTGTGTGTAGCAGATACTATGTCTGATCGAACGTGTCAAAAGTGGTTTGCAAAGTTTCGTGCTGGATATTTCTCACTGGATGATGCCCCACAGTTGGGTAGACCAATTAAAATTGATAGAGATCAAATCAAGACATTAATTGAGAACAATCAACGTTATACCATGTGGGAGATAGCTGACACCATCAAAGTATCCAAATCAATAAAGTAATTGGTGAGAATAAAAAATATGTCTTATTTTATTGAAAAAAACATGCACTTTTTGGCCACCCCAGTGCAGAACTCAGCATTTGAAGATCAGCCGTTGTTCTGATGTCTTCTCTGTATAAGCCGTCCTCATAACTAAATCTTCATCACATGCACATCTGCTATTTACGGAGGGACTGAAAGCTCAACAAGCGCTTTTCCGTAGGGATTCTCTCTGTAACGCTATGAGGAAGCAGGTGTTATTCTCACAGCTCGTTAAAAGCCTGTGGGGTAGAGTTTCCCCATTACACCCCCTGAATTTGCTCCATCGTTAGTGTTATCAAACTTTATCATAGAGTGGGAGCATCATTACATTCATAAACACTGTCTCTTTGTCCCACCCTGCAATTCCAGAGCCCCCCTGAGGTGACTGTATTCCAAACCCACCACGTTTAAAGCTCCAGGGTATACAGTGAGAACCACAGACTAAACCTTTTCTGCACGACAAGGCTTAGGGGCCTTAGAATTTGAACTTACCTCCTTTGAATCTCTTCCTTTGACTCTTAAGCACTGCTTTTATCTTATCCTCTCACCTTAGGCTGAGGATGGAGCCTCTGGCTGTTCTCACTGGCCTCTCTGTGCTGACAGCTGAAGGGCAGAGGCTAGGGGTGGTGGAGTGCAGAATTCTCCATCTCTCCGCGACGGGTATTGAGGCAGTCCCATTTTCTGGTCTTCCTTTCCCCAATGTCATGTAACTCAACTTCAGCCTGATAAATACCTCGTGCAAGCACTGGTCACCTCCGAGATTCACCTTCATTTCCATCATCTTAGTTAATCACCTGGTATCAGCAAACCACTTGTGTTTGTGGTAAACCAGATTTCTAGACAAATTAAGAATTTAAGGGAAGCAGAGAGAGAGAGAGAGAGAGAGAGAGAGAGAAACTCAGCCCACACCCTAAAGGAGGAAGCTTCCGTCAAAAATTGGATAAAGAATGCCTGGCTGGTGTAGCTCAGTGGATGGAGCATGGGCTGCGAACCAAAGGGTTGCTGGTTCGATTCCCAGTCAGGGCACAGGCCTGGCTTGCGAGCCAGGTTCCCCCTGGTGCAGGGCATGTGAGAGCCAACCACACATTGATGTTTCTCTCCCTCTCTTTCTCCGTCCCTTCCCCTCTCTCTAAAAATAAATAAATAAAATCTTAAAAAATAATAAAAATTTAAAAAAATTGGGTAAAGAGAAATGTTGAAGCATCCACTGAACTCATTCCAAGCCCATCACGCTGGGTCGGTGTTTTATGTGTGTAGTCTCATCCAGCTCAGGACAGCCATGAGGATTAAGTCATCTCTACTTCAAAGAGAGGTCAACAGACTTACCCAAGGTTACCTAGCAGAAAATTACTGGGTCAGGACTCAAGCTGGGCTGTGTGTATCTCTGTCCCTTACTCCAGGTAGGACACAAACCCCAAATACAAGGAAAATAAGGGAGAACACCACCACTGAGCCCTGGGTTAAGTTCTTACCCGCACATCTGAAACTGGTGAGTGTTCGTTCCTACCTCGGGATTAATCAGATGCACGTTACCTGTCTTTATGTCAAAGGACAATGTGAATTCTGGGTTACCCGAAGGACAAGCAGTGAACTTCTTTCCTAGAGAGAAAAATACGGGTCTGCAAGTTGAGACGTCTGAGTTTTATTCAACTAGCTCCCAATAAATCACCTAATTTTCATGGTCTCGGTTTCCTCATTGGCCAAATTGGAATTCACCCAATAAATTTTTTTTTTAGCATCTGCTCTGTGCCAGCAGGCACTATGCTGGAAGCTAGGAACACAGCTGTGAACCAAACAAAAAAGATACCTTCTGTCGTGGTCCTCACATTTTGTAGGGGAACAGAGGCAATAGACCAATAAGTGAAGTAATGATCCCAGAGAATGATAAGGCCTTCAAAGACAGTAAACAAGGTGAGGTAACACAGAAGCATGCGTTGGGGTAGGAGAGGGTTAGGACAGTATCCGTTTAGTGTGTCCAGACGAGGTTTCTCTGAGTAGGAGGCATTTCCGCTGAGAGCTGTATGGTGAGGAGTTAGTCACTGGAAGAGAATGGTCTGGGAGAGAGCATCCTACAGAGGGAGCAGCCAACGCAAGCTCCCTGGGGCGGTGACCAGAGTGATGTGTTCAAGAAACAAAAAGACGGTCTGTGTGGACAGAACACAGAAAGCAGACTGGGCAGGGCGAAGACTGACCTGAGTTGGCAGGGGCCAGACACTGCGGGCCTTGCAGGCCGCTGTTGGGAATAATGCCTGCCTTCCTGAATCGACGGTGTAATCGCAAGGCTCAGACTAGGTAACACTGTAGGTGGGAAAGTATTTAAAGCAGTTGCAGCCTAATTGTATGGCCGAGTTCCAAGGCCCGTAAACATGTTACATGTTCCCTCTTCATTGCCAAAGTCTTCGCCAGTATTGTGTGTGCGCAGTCTTCACGAAATCACTCGTACCCCGGGTTGTTTGGTGGAAAGGGATTGTCGGTCTGGATGATGCCAGAGATACCTGGCCTCTGTTTGTCCTTCTAATATTTTTTTTTGCTGGGTATGGAGAGCAGTCCAGGGAAACATGGTCAGGGAAAGGGTGTGACTCTTGGCCCCTGAAGCCTTTGCAATAAAACAGCAGGGCAGGAGCGGCCCTGCTTTCTGTAGGTAAGAAATAAACCACATACAGCTATTCAATTGTAGTACAAATCTTTTTTTTTTTTTTTTTTTAACCAGGTGCTTGTGGTTGGTAACTCGGGAAAGAAATAAAAACCTTTTGGGAAGAGATAACTTCTCCACATCCTCTGTCTTCTGATAACGTCAAAATGCACATGCAGACAAGGAAATAGGCAGACTACCCTCTGTGCCCATGGAAAGAAAAACACAAGACAAAACCCAGGCTGCCAGGGGATGCCAGCAGAGGTCTGGGAACAAGGAAGTGCGTTAACAATGTAAATAAATGCAACGATGGTATGTGGTTTTCTTCGGGGCATTTTGCTTTAGACCTTGAATATGTTGAGAAACAGGGCTGCAGACACCATAATTGTTTTAAGATACAAAATTATTTAAATTGGCTAATGAATGCAGGCCTTGGCACCCGTCTGCATAAACCTGGATTGATTAGTGTGCTTTTGGGGGGGGGGGTTGGAAGCAGCGTTACTCATCAGCAGCATCACCTGTACTTTCTCCCCTTCTTCAGCCGGTTCAAAGACAGAGCGTCCCGAATTGCATGATCATCCAGAGGCAGCACACACCTTCACAGGCATTAGCTCAATTAACTCTCGTAGCTGATAAGCGTTGCTGTTACCCATATTGTACCTGTAAGAAAGCTTAGCTCGGAGAGGTACGTGTCTTGCCTATGACTGCTGCCTTGTTTGGTTGAGTACTCTCAGTCAAGCCACACGAGCTCCCTGTTTCAAATCCTCTACCCACTATTTTGCGGCGATGGAATATTACCAGTTAGCAGATTGATCTAAAGTGATGGGAGCTATTAGAGAGGGGACTATTTTTGTTCCAACTGGGTGTCTAGCAGTTTCCAGGAATAAAGAGAATCTGTGTAGAGGAACAGCTTTGTACACAGAAGCCTCTGCTTATTCATCAATGTGTCATAGCGTTTTTTTTTGCCAGGGATGCATTTTCCCCTCCCCTTTCCTTTCCAGCCATTTTACTGGCGAAGCAGCCCTGCCCTGGTTTTGAAGCTGACATCTGCCATTGCCGCCGTCAAAGGGCAACAGGTCTTTCGAAGGTAATGGAATTTGCCGCGGCTGCCTCAGCCTGTGGCTCCCTGGATCAGATGCTCTCTCTGCCGCCTCTTTGGGATCTCTCTGGTAATCCTTGTGTTATTGTGCTTGCTGTTTTCCAGCAAAGGGTGAAGGTTCCAGTGGTCTGAGACAGTGCCAAAAAACATGCTTTCCTCCATTTTACGATTATTAACTTTATCAATTGGCATTCATTGAGTACATGCTGACGCATGATATTAAACAGACTTTGGATCCTGTTCTATCCCAAGAACTGTAGCTCTCAGATCAATCCTGGTTAGAAGGAAATAAACTTGCAAACTGAAGCAGAAGTCAAGGCAGTGAATTCTGGGGACCAGTGTGAGCATACAGCCCCAACTTCTGAGGAAGATACCCCGAAGAAGAACTTGGCAGCCAACTGGCGTGGCCAGCTCTGATCCTCTGGTCCCACCCAAGAGAAACTCCAAAAGACTCGATTAGCTTCATCATGGGATTGTTCGGGGAAGGCTGCCTTCATCCCACTTGTCATCTCAGGTGGTAGGGACTGAAAATGAATAGCGAACTAAGAGATGCCCATCTTCATACTGGAAGGGGCATCGCATCTTCTGTATCCCAGGGAGCAGCAATCTCTAGTAATCTTCCACTCCCTTCCTACATTGTGGGACCCACCACAAGCCCGTTATTCTTGGTTATTTCTTTAGCACCGTCCCCTCCACAAGGGAAGATTTGGTATTATCTCTCTGGGAGAGTTGGGCCAGAGCTCAGGCATGACTGGGGGTTGAAAAAGGAGCCCAGAGCTCCGGGGAATAAGCCTCCCTCACCCAAACAGCCCATGTAAGGAAGTACACCTTTGCACAACACCCATTTGTGGAAATCTACAGGCTAGATTCTTCATTGTTTCATTTGTGCCTCTTCCTGTGAAAGTTACTTGGTTTTCTATTTCACCGGGAATTTATATTTTAACCCCAGGCTATATCTCTTCCCCCTGATACAACTGGAAACAACTAAGTTTAGTTGGAGAATATGATCACAGATATTGTGAATTCAAAGAGCCCCAGAGGTATCATTGCCCTGTTCCCAGATATTAGAGGCACCTAATTTTAACAAGACAGACCTAGACAGTTCAGTTCAGTTCAGTTCAATAAATATATAATAAGTTTGTATTATGCTCTGGGCAACAAAAATATATACTAAATTCCTACTGTGTTCTGAGAACTGTGCTAAGCTAACAAAACTGAGCAACTTAAATCCCCTGAGGAACTCACACTTGGGAGGGGGGGGTGGAGCCGGTTACACTTTCAGCAGAACAGAGTTGGCTATATAACTGATGGAGCAGAAGGAGATGAAGGGGGGGACACTCAGCCTTTGGTTCTGGGGAGGCTTCCTGGCATTGAGCTGGGTCCTGAAAGACAAGCGGAAGTAAGTCAGTAAAGAAGGATGAAAAGGATACAAAGAACAGCATCAGCAAAAGCAAGACGTGGAAGACGAGATGATATGTGAGGAGCAGTACAAGAAGCTGGGTGTCGCCAGAGCAGGCAGTATATATAAGCCAGGGATGGAAGGACTTGTAAACATAATAGCTGGAGCTTAATTCTATAGGCAGCAGAGGGCCCTGTAGGGATTTGTAGGGGAGTGCAGTAGTCAGATTCCCATGTTAGGTGTTTTCCCTGAGTGCGGAAGATGGACTTAAGAGAGAGAGACAGACCGAAGACAGGGGGGCGTGGAGTGATTCTCACTGGAGGCACATATTAGAATCACCTGCAGAACAGATAAAACTGCAGATTCCCTCAACTCACCTCAGACGTTTGAAAAGTCTGGGGTACTTATTTTTTAATGTACCCCAGAGATTCTGAAATATGCCTCCAGCTACAGAACACTAAAATGGAAGACTCCATTGTAATAGTTAGAGTCTGAACTACAACCACAAGAGAAGAAAAAAGGCGAAGAGACAGATTTGAAAACTATTTAGAAAGTTTAATCAGCAGAACCTATGTATGTATTTATTCATTCATTCAACAAGTATTAAGCCGAGCACGGTACCAGGTGATAGACACTCAGTGATGAAAAGGACTCAGCTCTTGCCTTTAGGGTTGTATAGTCTAGTGTAGAATTTCTCCAACACAATCCTAATATTTTTAGCAACAGGGAAAATAAGCAAAGAAAAAAATTCCTGGGATACTGTGGCTATGAAGTCGCCCTAACGTGGAGCTGCAACTTGAGTGGTCTAGGGAACTTTAAAGAATTTGGTTTAGGTACCAGGCAGGACAAAAGTAAATCATCCTTGGAGAAACACATTATTTTTTCAAGCTTCAAAGAACCTCCAGAGATAGTTTTCCAAGAACAATGAGCTATATACAATTAAAATAATAAAGTAAAAATACAAAGAAAGCACACAAGAAACAGACTTTAGAAACAGACCTGTAAAGACTTCAGATACTAGACACAGAATGTTTGTGTATTAGTTTATCACAACTATGGAATGTACATTTGGATACTTAAAGGAAAAGCTTGAAAATAATATCAGGGACAGGAAACTGAAAAGTGACCCACCAGATATATAAGGATCCATCTGAAATTTTAAATATAGTAACAAAAATGAAAAAACTCAGTAGGATGAACACAGATGAAGAATTTCTGAACTGGAAGGTAAGAAATTATCTATAAAGGGGCAGCATACATTTTCTGTAAAGAGTCAGATAGTAAATATTTTAGGCTTGTGGGCCATACAATCTCTGCCACAACTACACTATCAGAGATAATACGTAAACAAAGGGACATAGCTCTGTCTAGTAGAACTTTGTTTACAAAAGCAAGCAGTGGTACAGATTTGGTCCACAGGCAGTCGCTTGCTCCCCCCGGGTCTAAAATGAAGCATAGACTTCCAGCCAAGATGAAGCATAGGTAGATACACTTTGCCTCCTCACTCAACCAAAAGAAGGGAAACAACAAATTTTAAAAAAAAAAATGACCAGAACTGCCAGAAAATCAGACTCTGTGGAAGTCCAAAAACCAAGGGGTTAAAGAAGAAACATTCATCCAGACCAGTAGATGGGGCGGAGATGAGCAGCTGGGGTAGACAGGACTCCCCACAAGGCAGTGGCTGGAGGACGAGGACAGGCAAGGTGGTGGCTGGTGGAGCAGGCAGTCCCACATTTGCGTGCAGATAACACAGGAGGAACAACTGGGGAGTGAGACAGACAGTGCAACCCAGGATTCCATCACAGGGAAATAAATCCTCAAAACCTCTGACTGCAGAAACCTGTGGGGGTTGTAGTGGCAGGAAAAACTCCCAGCGTTACAGGAGAGCTCATTGGAGAAACCCAGAGGGTCCTAGAATGTACACAGAGCCACCCACCTGGGAATCTGCACCAGAAGGGCCTACTTTGCTTGTGGGTGGCAGCAGAAGTGACTGAAAGCCAGCAGAGAGCTGAGCAAGTGGCATTTTTCCCTCTCAGACCTCTCCCCTACATACAGCACCACAATGCAGCAATGTGGGTTTCCCCACCCTGGCAAATACCTAAGGCTCTCCCCCTTACAGGGTAATAGGTGTGCCGAGACAAAATAAAAACGGCCCAAATGAAAGCTCTAGGAAAAAAATACAACCAAGCAATGAAGAGATAGCCAACCTATCAGACGCACAGTTGAAAACACTGGTAATCAGGATGCTCACAGAAATCACGGAGTATGGTTGCAAAATAGAGGGAAAAGTTAAGGCTATGAAAAGTGAAATAAAGGAAACTGTACAGGGAACCAACAGGGAAGGGAAGGAAACCAGGACTCAGATCATCACTTTGGAGCAGAAGGAAGAAATAAACATTCAGCCAGAACAGAATGAAGAAATGAGAACTCAAAAAAAAATTTTTTTGAGGAGAGGCTTAGGAACTTCTGGGACAACTTTAAACATTCAAATATCCAAATTATAGGGGTGCTAGAAGGAGAAGAGGAAGAGCAATAAATGGAAAACTTACTTGAAAACATAATGAAGGAGAACTTCCCTAATCTGGCAAAGGAAATAGACTTCGAGGAAGTCCAGGAAGCCCAGAGAGTCCCAAAGAAGTTGGACCCAAGGAGGAACACACCAAGGCACATCGTAATTACATTAGCCAAGATTAAAGATAAGGAGAGAATCTTAGAAGCGGCAAGAGAAAAGGAAACAGTTACCTACAAAGGAGTTTAGACTATCAGCTGATTTCTCCAAAGAAACCTTGCAGGAAAGAAGGGGCTGGAAAAAAGTATTCCAAGTCATGAAAGATAAGGACCTACATCTAAGATTATTCTATCCAGCAAAGCTATCATTTAGAATGGAAGGGCAGATAAAGTGCTTCCTAGATAAGGTCAAGTTAAAGGAGTTGATCAGCACCAAGCCCTTATTATATGAAATGTTAAAGGGACTTGAAAAAGAAGATGATCAAAACTATAAGCAGTAAAATGACAACAAACTCACCACTACCAACAGCTGAACCTAAAAAAACAAAAATGAACCAAGCAAACAACTAGAATAGGAACAGATTCACAGAAACAGAGATCACATAGAGGGTTATCAGTGGGGAGGCGGAGGGGAGAGAATGGGGAGAAGGTACAGGGAATAAGAAGCATAATTGGTAGGTACAAAATAGCCAGAGGGAGGTTAAGAATACTATGGAAAATAGATAAGCCAAAGAACTTATATGTATGACCCATGGACATGAACTAAGGTGGGGGAGTGATGGTGGGAGAGGTGATACAGGATGGAGGGGAATGAAGGGGAGAAAAAAACGGGACAATTGTAATAGCATAATCAACAAAATATATTTTTAAAAAATGAAATGAAGCTTAGAAAAGAGAAATATATGCAAAATAAGGAACAGATGTTCAGAAGCCAGAAAGATTGAAGAAAACCAGTCAGAGGAAGACAAGAATGACATGATTTCATTTATATATGGAATCTAATGAACAAAATGAAGTAACAGAACAAAAACAGACTCTCAGAGGCAGAGAGCAGTCTGACAGCTGTCGGAGGTGAGGCAGTGAGGGTGCCGGGTGAAAAGAGGTGAAGGGATTAAGCAAAAAAATAAATAAAACTCATAGACATACACAACAGTAAGGTGATTACCAGAGAGAAAGGGGGGTGGGAGGAAATGGAAAAGGGTATATGGGGGATAAATGGTGGTGAAAAGCAACTTAATGTGGGGTCATGAATACACAACACAATATATAAATGATGTATTATAGATTCGTACACCTATACAATTTTATTAACCAATGTTGCCTCAATAAATTCAATAAAATGTAAAGAAAAGGAAGGAAAAAAGAAGAGAAAAATGAGAAAGATAAAAGGTCTGACATGTGTTTAACTAGAGTTCCTGAAAGACAGTGGAGAGACAATGGGGCTGAAGCAATATTTAAGGACACAACAGAATTTTCAAGAACTGATGAGAGATATTGATTTGCTGATTGACAGAGCCAAATAAATTCCGTATAGAATAAATAGAAAGAAAATCACATGCACATACCCATCATGAAGCTGAAGTTCATCAAAGACCCCCAAAAATCTAAAATGCAGGCGATAAAAACAAATAGACATTACACACCTCCAGGGACTCCCGGTTACGTGCACTAGAAGGCAGGTAGGCGACCCCTGGACCTGTGCAGGTGGAAGCCCTGACTAAGCTGGTACCTGATTGCTTGACAGCCACAAAGGATGTCAGAAAGTAGTGGGATGATGAGCACCCACTTCGAAGTATGAGAGCATCAGGGACAGCACCATAGGGGTGATTAGGGACCGACCCAATATTTGGGGGGATGGGGACACAAGGCTTGTATAATCTGGGACCTTGTTTATGAAAAACCATGCAAAATTAAAATAGAGAATTAAGTACAGTGCCTTGTTCAAAGAAGAGGCCCTGAAGTTTGAGCTTTCCTCGTTTCTTGGTAATTCCACTTACTGTAAGTACCTACGTGCTCCCTTCCTGGGTCAGAGCTCTCCTGCCACCGACCCCATCAGCCTTCCCCAACTGCAGCATGTCCCGTTGGTTCCAGCGCCCTCTGGCGCCTGGGCTCCTCTAGTGCCCCGTCCTTGCTCCGAGGTCTGAGCCAGACCACAGGGAATTCTGCATCCAGGCTCCCATCACATTGCAGAGTTCTTTCTACGGGCCACTGGTTCAGAAATTTTGAGCAAATGAATAAATCATTAGCAGGCAAACAGGCCCATTCACCTTAGGTTTGTGCATGCTTGCACACCTCATTGGATTTAACCTGAGTTCTTTTCTTCCGCATTTCCACTGCCTTCTGCCCCGATCCAGGCCCTCATCACGTCATAGTATCCAGACTGATCTCACCACCCTCATTCGAGGTTACACGCTGCTGCCACAGCTTGCCTTTTACAAACCTAGTCTCTACCACAGGGTTTCTCAACCACCAGCCAACGGGGGTAGTCAGCATGCAGAGCAATACATCTCGACCACTGTGAACTTCCCCATCTAGTTCAAAAGTTGGGTCAATACCTGAGACATCTCGCTTGTTTTTGCTATGGCTATAACTGCCAGTGGCCAGCATGGTACCACGACCCCCAGGTCATAGGCATGTTCCCCAGAAGCTCCACACAAGTGTCGCTGTTTTTGCTGTCACGGGCCACCACTGCCTTCAGGCCAGCCACAGTCGGTGGGGCTCCCGGTGGGGGGTGCCAGGGAGCCGAGTCTGCACCCCAGAAAGGCACAGGAGACTCACTTCGGAACTGCCTCATGAGTGCAGCCTGGTCACCCACCATCAAGCAGACACGTGACACCTGCCCTGTGCATCCCAAGGAGGTGGCCCTTTGCCCTCCCCGTGCCTGCCCCCTTTGCCGTGCCTACCTTCCTTCCTTAGCTCACACAGCTTTAGGACCCTGAGGACTCCAGAGGCCAGGTGGAACAATCATCCCTGCTTCCTCTTTCCTCCTAAGCCTAGTCTCCCATTCAAATCCTCTTATCTGAGAATCCAGTGTCTTTTCTCTCCCTAGAAAGAGCGAAGACTCTACTTGTGAACCAATCTGCATGGGTCCCCCCAGCCCAATATCACCCGGGTATCCTGGTCATTCAAGTGAAAATTCCTCCCTGATTGGTTAATGTTATACACCTGTTATATATTCATCCACTAACCTGCAAGCATTTCTTGTTTCACAGACTCCACTGAGTAACTCTGAAGATCCATTATTCTGACTATACCCTCCCTGCCTCCCAGAACCCCCCTGGCCTCCCACCGCCCCCACTGGCTTCTCTCTCTTCTCAAGCCTCTGTCTCCTTCTTAGATTTTCTTATCTGTTTCCCACCACCTCTCTCCTCTTAGCCAAACCCTTTTCATCTACCCCAAAGCCTCTTTATTTCTCTGGGGTTCCCTGACCTGGATTCCTCAAGTCCACTTTGAACTTGCCTTTATTCCCAGAGCATTTGTAGTCCTTACTGTAAAATATGTTACAGTGATTCTTGACCCTGACTGGGGAACTTTTAAAAAATATGCATACTTGGACCCCCACCCCACCCCACCCCTGAAGATCCTTATTCTGGAGGCTTCTGGAGCTTTTGAAAGCTCCCTGTGTAATTCAGATGTGCAGCCAAGGATGAGAAACATTGCTTTAGAATCACACTATCTCGTGATTTTATATAATTGCCGTTTATGTCTAAGCCCTGTTTCCCCAAATGGGCTGTAAACTTATCAAATACAGAAGTGATAGGTGTAATTTTTCTGTGCCGTTTACACAGTCTTGTCTACCACGCATAAGTAGGTGCTCGGCGACAACTTCAGTGATGAGGTGATTGATTTAGCATGGTGTTAGATAACAGGGCTTGGATGGGAAAAAGGAAATCTGCGAACTCCTCCCGGCTAACGAGCAAGCCACTATCCTCTCTGGGTTTCCTTTTGCCTATTTGTAAAACGAGGGTTTTAATTAGGTTTTCAAACTCCTGGGAGCTCAAAGGAAATAGTAGAAGCTTGTGAATTATTTTCAATGTTTCAAAAAGCTGTGGAAAGTTATACAGTTCATATCAATTTTTGCATTAATAATCTATCAAAATATGCATTAATGAATGACAGTGAGGAGAAGTAATAAAAGGAATCTTTAATTGTGAAACGTTTCAGAGCACTTTGAAAATTATAGGGTTCCATTATTCCGTTTGTTCCATATTTATGATCCAGATCCCCTGGGAGAGAGAATAGAATAAAGTAAAGAATTTGGGGTTAGATTAACTTGGATTCGAGTCCCAACCTGATGACCTCCTGGCTGTGTTAACCTGAGCAAGTCAAGTTCTTATCTTCTCTAAGCTCTTCCTTTATCTGAAAAACGGATACTCAGATAGTAGCTCTTCTGCAGAGTTGTGGTAAGGCTACGTAAGTCAATACACGGAAAACCTTTAATGAATTGTTTGGCACGTAGCAAGTGGTCAATAAATGTTACCTACAGTATACCTGGTATATTAGTCTTCTCAGGCTGCCATACAAAATACCATAGACTGTACACTGACGCAATGGAATTTGGTCATAAAAAGGATGAAATCTTACCATTTACAACAACATACATGGACCTAGAGGGTGTTATACTAAGTGAAATAAGTCAAATAGAGAAAGACAAGTGCCATATAAATTCACTTATATGTAGAATCTAAAAAACAAAATAAGCAAAAAGCAAAATAGAAAGACTCGTGGACACAGAGAACAGACTGCTGGTTATCAGAAGAGGGTTGGGGGTGATTGGGAGGCTGGATGGAAAAGGTGAAGGGATTAAGAGCTACAGATCGGTAGCTACAAAATAGTCATGAAAAATAGTCAATAACATTGTGGTAATTATGTATGATGCCAGGTATGCACTTAAATATCTGGGGACCACTTTGAAAAGTATAGGATTGTCTAACCACTATGCTTCACTTCTGCAACTAATACAAAATAAGGTATTTATTGTAAATAATGTATCAAATGTAAACTATAATCAAAAATAATTTTTTTTAAAAAAGAAAAGAAAAATGCCACCGACCGGATGGCTTAAACAGCAGACATTTGTTTGCTCATCGCTGCGGAAGCTGAAAGTCCAAACTCAACGTTCTGGCAAATGCAGTTCCTAGTCTTTCTGGCCCGTAGACGGCTGCCTAGCTGCCTTCTTCCTAACCCCAGACGTGGCTCTTCCTCTGGCTGTATGTTGGGGGGGTTGTTGAGGGGGTGGGTGAGGAAGAAGGTTTCTGGTGTCTCCTCCTATAAGGATAGTAATACAATGATACTAATTCTGTTAGATCAGGGCCCCACCCTTATGGCCTCATTTAACCACAGTTACTTCCTTGGAGGCTGCCACCTCCAGGTATAGCCGTACTGGAGGTTGGGGCTTAAACATACAAATTTATTGGAGAAGGGGAGACACACACATTCAGTCCATCACACCTGACACGAGAGAGACACTCAGAGCTAATGCCAAAGAGAGAAACGATAGTCAGAGTTACAAGAAATGTGTTTCTAAGGGAATGGTCTGTCTCCTCGGCCTGGAGGTTTAGAACAGGTTCGGAAATAGCCCTTCAGCTCCAGAACACATGGCTGCGCGGTCGTCACGGTGCGGGTGCGTCACAGAACACGGAACCGGGGGAGAACCGCCGCCGGCCCAGGCCCAGGCCTCCCCCACCTCTGCGTGCATTCACGTCCCCCAGGAGATGGGGCAGCGGGCTGATCTCCAGGCCAGGGTTCCGATAGGCCCAGAAACTGCATTTCTGCGTTTTTAACAAACCCACCAAAATACTGCTCTAAGGAACTTAGACTCTAGCAGAAAAACTCAAAGGCCAAGCAGCGATGCGGGGGGTAAGCTGACTACGAGGCTTTTACGGTTCTACGACTCCTGCGGCGTGGAAGCCGGGTGTGCGTGATCAGCAGCTCGGCAGCAAGAGGCAGCGAGAGCAGGAAGGCCAGGCAGGGCCAGGAAAGTCAGCGGGCTGTAATCACACAGTGGGAGTAGGGGCAGGAGAGAAGACGAGAAGTGAGCGACTGTCTCCAGAGGAAGCCAGCCCTGAAGGGCCCAGGATGTGGGACGACCAGATCCGTGGGGACTGCTGTGGAGGCCTGGAGGGTCCCGACCCCACCTGCAGAGAGTCAGGGCAGGCAGACCGGTCACAGAGAGCGTCTTCCAGCTGGCTTTGTCTACTTGTGGACCAGCTTTTTCTTTTCTGTTGCCATCCACCCAAGTAAAGTGGAGGCACAGCTAATTATCATATGGAGCCCAGGGTGCTGAAGGTGCTAATGATCACGAGAGTGGTGGTAGGGCCCACCCAGAACTGTCATGGTGGTGCCTGGTACCTGGGCCTGAACAGGGACAACATGACCCAGCAAGATGCAGCCTGGTTTTCGTAAAGACGGAGTTAGTCTCCTCGGGCAGCCCTTCGTTATTTTTCTTTTCTTGTCAATCAGAGGAGATTAACCTCTCCTCTGATGTCTGAATTCCAGGAACACAGGCAAGATAAATGTTTGATGGTTGAATTGATTGTCATATGCATGACACAAGCCTGGTTTGCCTTTCCTGAAACTTAATTTTGCAATCATTGAGAGTGTAGGTAATATGCAGAGAGCGTTCTCAGCCCAGTAATTTGCCCCGATTCCTGGCCATTTGGGTGTATAGACACCCATGGTTTCAAGGGGCACGTGCTTTTTTCATCCATGCTTGGGAAGGATGTCCCTGCATTGAAATAGGAAGAGAGCCTTAGGACTTCTGAACCTATTCTCAGCCTCAGTCCTTATCTGAAATGAAATCTAACTTGAGAATTGTAAAGCTCCACAAAGAATAGCAAGAAGAAGAATGACAAATTCTCCATCCAGCCCATTTTCATTTAAGGCTGCTAAAATGAAGCCACTGTGAGTTAGTATTCAGATTACTCAGATGGCCAGTTCCCTAGATTGTGTAAATGGTGATAGAAATGTGTAGGCAGGCATTTGCTTGGGAGGGCTTTCTTCTTTCCTTGTTCCCATTTTGACTTATACACGGAGCCCTCATTTTCACACATGGTGTCTTGCTCATTTATGCGGGAGGAGGAGTCCCTAATCTCCTGTCCAGAGCCCAGCCTCACTGGGTAGGGCCACTGCGTTGGGAACTGATGGGTGGCTTCAAGCAGGATGTATCATGGTTGCTGTCGCTAACTGAGGAAGGCCCCGCCTTCCAAGGGTGGGCCTAGGTCTCCGTCGCCTCTTCCCACTCTTCCTGACTCTTGTGGAAATCGGGACATTCGAGACCTTCCTGTCAAGAAGAAGCTTCCCAGCCTCCCTTTGGCTTAATCTAACCCGATATACCTTGCACAGGGCAGGTGGAAGGGCAATGCTGTAATAGGAAGCTTGCTCAGACACTAACGAACAATCTGGTTATTGGTCCCCATTTGGTGGATATAATTCCCTCGAAAGGAGAGGTTAGTCTTAGGGTTCGGATCCCAAACACTCTACCTTGCATCTTCATCAGAATTTCACCACAGCAGTGGTTGAATATTTACTAAAAATCACTGTGTGACTCTTAGGTTTTCTGTTGCTCTGTCCTCTGCTCTCTGATTAAAATCCACACTATGCATTGTTTTAAAAAATTAAGATATTTTCTACCACTTTAAGTTTAGGCTTGGAAAAGCAGAAGGTAGGAGGTGGCCCATTTCCACTTAAGAACGTACCTATGACTGGATGCACGGTTTCCCAATTATTTGTGCCCTTTGGTTTTACTGGTGGTGAGACTGTAGGAACCTGGTGTATTTAAAAGACTTTATTTAGAAATTCACCACCCTTATCAGCTTACAAATGAGGTCATCTACCTCACTATCTAGAGGTTTCCAAGGTGGTGGGGTCTTAGAGGTAATCTTGCCTACATCCCACTCCACTTAGGAATTCCTCTAACTGTATCTCTGATACTGGGGGTTTACCAGAATCTACACACACTTCCACACCAGGAGTACACAGAAGGCACCAATATGATCTGTTAAGTTCTGCTTCTTTTAAAACATGTCTGAAGGAAATATAGCAAAGTTTGAAACTCTGATATAGTTGAGATATATGCACTTGATATAATATTTCATAAACCCCTGAAATATTTCATAGAGAAAAAATTATAGTTGGTGATTATAAAAACCAAACACAAAATGAAACTGGTATTCCTACTAATTACCTTAAATTACATCCCGATTGGCACACATTGAACTTGTGCTCAACACGTTCCCCCCAAACTAAGGAAATTCCATAGCTTCCCATTATTTACCCCAAGAGGATCACACAATATTTTGAATCAAAATGGTCCTCCCAGACAACCAGTCAAGATGGCAGTGTAGGCAGACATGGCTCTCATCTTCACACAGTCACATCAAAATCACAACTAAAATTACAGAACAACCATCACTCAGAAAGGTCAGGAATTGAGTTGAATGGAAGCCTGACAACTACAGAATTAAAGAAACCACACCCATCCAGACTGGTAGGAGGGGTGCAGATGCGAAATGAGCTAGTACCACATCCACGTGTGGTGGATAAAAATTCAGAAGGGACATCTCAGGATTGAGGAGTCCCAGCTGCATACCAGACCCCCAGCTCATGGTTTCGGTGCCAGGAAGATAAATCCCCACAACTTCTGGCTGCAAACAACAGCCGGGATTGAGTAGGTGGAAGAAGCTTCTGGAGCCTTAAGCAATTTTTTAAGGTTTCTCTTAAAAAACCCACACACAGACTCACATACTGAGACTCACTCCCTCTGAGCTTCAGCACCAGGGTAGCAGCTTGAAAGGCACCAGTGGCATAAAGGGAGGAACTGAAGTGTCTGGCATCAAGGCAAGCAGAGGTCATTGTCCCTTTTCTAAACCCTCCCGCCACAGAACCCCAGAGCCAGCAGGCAGGGACTCCACATGGCACTCCGGAAGTGCCATAGCTGGGACTCCATCAACCTTGCTAACACTTTTGACCCACCTGGAGGTCCCCAGAGACTCTGCCCCACCCAGCTTCGGGGTCCACCCAAGCTGCTTTTCCATATGAATGACTTGTCTTGACTCATGCTTCACAACTTCCCAAATCCTCTCAAACAAGCAAAAGCAGCCCTCAGGGAGCCCCAGGCCCAGTGTTTGCAGCAGCCAGCCTAGATTCACAGTTTGGCTTCGCCTGGGAATCTTGGAGCCCAACACAAATGGCAGCCATGTCAGATTGCTTTACAGCTCAGGCAGAATGGCCCCGGACAAAACACAGGTGGGGGCTGACCTTGACCTGCACCACCTGGGAAACCCCAGGTCCAGCACACCCCAGTGGCCAGCTACAGACCACATCGGACCACCACCCTGCCCCTGCACAGCTGTATTTCCATGAAGGGCAGAGGTTGTTGGTCCGTGGTCACGGCCAACCCTTGCAGCTGACTGGCCTGGGTCAGTCCCATTGATTCAGTCCCAATCCCTCCCATTGATTTGCCAACAGCAACCAAGCCTAAATTACAGGAGGAGGGTGTACTCAGCCCACACGAAGGGCATACCTCAAGTCCCCTACGTTGGGTGATAGGGGAGGCTGTGCCACTGGACCCCACAAACACCTATTACATTAGGTCACACTACCAAGACACAGAGTCAAAGTAGCTCTACCTAATACATAGAAGTAAACACACAGAGGTTGCTAAAATGAGAAGACAAAGACACATAGCCCCGTTAAAAAAAAAAAAAAAACCCACAGATCAAAACTTCAGAAAAAGAGCTAAACAAAATGGAGATAAGCAATCTATCAGATGCAGAGTTCAAAACACTGGTTATAGGGATGCTTGAGGAACTTAGTGAGGACCTCAGCAGCATAAAAAAGAGCAAGGCAGAAATGAAGGGTACAGTAATTAAAATAAAGGAAAATTTAAAGGGAAACAAGAGTAGAGTGAATGAAACTGAGAATCACGTTAATGATTTGGAACATAAGGAAGCAAAAAACAAACCAATCAGAACAACAAGAAGAAAAAAAGAATTCCCCCCAAAATGAGGATAATATAAGCAGCCTCTGGGACAAGCTCAAGAGGTCCAACATTCACATCATAGGGGTGCAAGAAGCAGAAGAGAAAGAGCAAGATACTGAAAGTCTATCTGAAAAAATAATGTAAGAAAACTTCCCTAATTTGGTGAAAGAAATAGACATGCAAGTCCAGGAAACACAGAGAGTCCCAAACAAGATGGATGGAAAGAGGCCCCACTCCAAGGTACATCATAACTAAAATGCCAAAGGTTAAAGATAAAGGGAAAATCTTAAAATCAGCAAGAGAAAAGCAGTTAGTTACCTATATGGGAGTTCCCACAAGACTGTCAGCTGAATTCTCAAAAGAAACTTTGCAGGCAAGAAGGGATTGACAAGAAATATTCAAAGCCATGAAAAGCAGGAACCTACAGCCAAGATTGCTCTACCCAGCAAAGCTATCATTTAGAATTGAAGGGCAGATAAAAAGCTCCCAAGACAAGAAAAAACTAAAGGAATTCATTATCATCACACCATTATTATATGAAATGTTAAAGGGACTTATTTAAGAGAAAGAAGAAGATCAAAACTATGAACAATAAAATGGCAAAAAAAAAAACAACCCAACCCATATCTATCAACAATTGCATCTTAAAATAAACTAAGTAAACAAAAATAGACAGCATCATGGATACAGAGAGCATTCTGATGGTTGCCAGATGTGGGGGGGGGGGGGTTGTTGTATGGGGGAATGGGCAAAGGGGTGAGGGGATTAAGAAGTACAAGTTGGTAGTTACAGAACAGCCATGGAGATGTAAAGTACTGTACAGAATATGGAGCAGCCAAAGGACTTGTACCCATGACCCATGGACACGAATAATGGTGGGGGATGGCCTGAGGGAGTAGGAGGACGTACTGGCTCAAGGCGAACAAAGGTGGGAAAATCGGGACAACTGTAATAGCATTACCAACAAAATATACTTTTTAAATAAATGCTCCTCCCCCTAGGCTATATGTCTTGGCTTTAATTCCTTTCCTTCTATGTAGAAGTTTCTCTCTGGTTAATAAGCCTTCATTTATTTGAAAATCGGTAATTAAGTCATTCCTTTGTATCTCTTTCCTCTCCGTACCTGATACAGATCCTGTAATCATGAGTATATAGAGGGTCTTTTAAAAATCACTCTGGTTATCTTTTTTGAAAGGCCTTCAGCCAAAACAATCCCCATCTTTTGGGGGTAACCCACTGGGGACTAACCATTCTTGGAGTCAACAAATCCTTTCTTTTCCTCTTGTCCAAGTAAAACTCCTACCCTCTCCTATTCTGGAGAGAGGGGATAACTGAGCACTGTTGTCCGTAGAACTAACCTTTCGTGTATATTATTTTTCAAAGGTTAGGTTATCCTCAAAATGCTTCTTCCCATGAGACAAGGAGTCCACAGTAGATCCAGCTGAAGAAGGAGGGTCGCGTCTTCCCAACATCTGCCTATTCTGCTGAGTGTATGGGTTCTCAGACTAAATCGTTGATTCTGTGTGAGATGCACTGCCCACCTTCCTATTGATTTAACCAAGTGAATTGGTTTGTTTTCCTGGGGAGCTGAAACTGGGTCTTGTTCACCTTTACACGGCTCAGCCCTGGGCCAGGTAACGAGTGATCATTCCATATAGTTTCATCAGTTGAAAAACAAATGAATGAACAGATCAATGAGGCAGAAACACCTAAATGCAACTACTATATTAACCAGAAATACCTGAATACCACCACCGGATTGTGTTCAACCTAGCCAGATAATAATTATTTTACAACTGCCAAAACTGAGCTCTTCACATTGGCCTTATTATTGTACCTATAATACATCCTTCACCTTACAATTCTCTTACGAGGTGATTCGGGTTAAGAGAGAGGATTAGGGCAGATTTAAAGATTGACTATAGAGTGTCACCCTGCTCTTGCCCTTCCTGCCTTTTAATCATTTAGGTCCTGCAACCAGGCAGATTTTGGGTCTCATGGACTGTGTTCAATATCCCAGGACTGAGGAAGTCAGCCAACCGAACTTGCACTAGAAAGACCTTGTCTACCACCTACCTCTTTGTCCTGGGCCATGTGAATATACTCAGGTTCTCGTGTGCCACCTGCTGGTCTCCTGAGCCACTGCTTCCCAAGTGCCTCAGGAGAGCCCTGTTGTGGTTACAGAAAAGGAAGGAGGCAGTGACTCAGGCGTCTGGGCTGGGGCGTGAATTAGGTAATTCTCACCACCCGTCGGTGGTGGAGACCAGGGGCCTGAGCCACTGAGGAAAGAAGTCTCTCCCCGAAGCTGCTATCTGTGTCTGGAAATTCTTAGTACTTCCGAGCATGCTTTAACCGTGCAAACCCCCAAATAGCCACCAAATGCTCAAAGGAAAGAAAGCAGGCAAAATCCCTGCCCTTAACATAAAGACATGTATGGGTTGGCTACAGTGAGAAAGGCTTATTTGGATAGCTGGGCAAACCTACGCCAAGTCTTTCTGGAATGAAATGAAAAGAGGAGAAAGGAAGGAACAGAGGGAAGAAAAGAGAAAAAAAACATATTTTCACACAAAAAAAAATGTTGCTTAATACACATTTAATTATTTCTAAACTCTCCAGCTGAAAATATTCAGGATATTCTTTCCTACAATCAGTCTTACATTACTGAAAGGAATAAATGTAAAATTAAAATAATAGCCCATAAAAACCATTGATTATCAACCTATTAAAAGTTAGGCGTGATCAACAGTGTATACCGTGGCTCCCTCTAGAGAGAGTTGGCACCAGCAACTGCAGGCTGAGCAGGCTTCCTCAGAGGTTTCTGGGGGGGCCCATCATGGCCACAGTTAGTTCAAGTGTCTGGGCCAACATTCAGCAGGAGCGATTCTGTACAGACCATTGTTACACCTCCCCCCATATATTCTTCCTCTGGAGCCCTCTCAGGGACACTGCTAAATTTCCAGAGACACGTGTCTCCACCTTGTTTTAGGAAGTGTTTATTCCTTGCACACTGTGGTATCTGTCAAACGCCACTTTTACGTAAAATAAGTTCCCCTCCTGAGTATCGTCTCCCGCTCTCTCCTGAGGCACAGGCTCAAAGATCTGTGTATGGAAGTGACATCGGAGAGTGATCACAGGGTACTTTTCATGCCCCCCACCAAGGTCAGAAGAGCTACTTCCTCAGTAGTTCAGACAACTCTGCCACCCCCCTCCTCCGAGCCCCAGCCGGATTTCCCTGCTGCACACAGCAGGTCCCAGCAAAGTGCAAAGCCCCCAGCCCCTCAGGCAGAAGCCTCATGATATTTCTTTAACAATTAAAGCAGGCAGTCAAGACATCAGCTTTTTTCTTGACACTGTATTTGGCCCTCAGGCTTATCCCAAAGGCGAGCCATTATGTCTGTGTGTTTTTAAAATAGGGACGCTAAAAGGGGAATTGGAATGTTGATAACACAAGGATGGTTACTATTTTCTGAGGGATGACTATGTACGAGGCACTGTGCTAACCACGAACAACGGATTTTCTCGTTTAGTTCTCGTAAGACCCTTTTAGATGGATACGCCCATGTCCCACATGAGGAGAGAGGAACCACAGTGGATTAAAGCACCTCGATTGCTGTTTCTTTAACATCCATCCCTTTAGCATAAATAAATGCCTACTACGTGACAACCCGTGGGCTGAATTTTGGGAGCGCCGCACTAATTGCAAGTGTTGGTACCTACCTCCAAAGTTCCTACAGGCTGGCAGGGGGACCATAAAGGCGAACTCTCAGGTGGAGGGGTTGGAAAGAAGGGCACACCACAAAGGCAGGGACTCCTGCAAAGAAGTAGAAAATCCTGGGTGGGGGAGGGGGTGCAAAAGAAGGCCTCAGGATGCGTGGCATCTAACAGGGAGTCCTCGGCAGGTGGGGAAAAGAAACCATAGAACCCTGGTGACCAAAAGGGACCTTCGAGGAAATCTTATCCCAATTTTCCATTTCCAGTGAGGACTCTGAGGTCCTGGATTAGGGCTGCTGACCTTCCAGAGAGCACACATCCCTCTGAGTGCAGGTTGAGGCCTCTGTGCCGGGCACAGTCTGGAAAATTTTCCAGCTGGGTGGGCAGGGCTGGGCAAAAGTAGGTTTACAGTTGTTTGTATGGGGAAAAAAAGACATGCAGGTTATGATTATTACAATAGCTTTATTAACTCAAGAGAATGTCACTCCCAACTGTCAGCCTGCTTTTGCAACCCCTGTAATATTTGTGAAATTGAAGTGAACGATAGGTGGGTTGTTCTGTTGGTACTTCTGCATAATTTCAGGTCTAAAACCCTTTCAAATACTTAATAAAAGGATTTTCCCATCTAGTTTGAGTCTGATTGAATTGTTGATTGAATTCCCTTCTAATGACCACACTTTTCTGTCTTCAAACTCAGTTTAACCTGGAAGGTCACCTCATTCCTTAGGATGTCATGTCCTCGTCATCGTCATCGAGGAACCCAAACAGGTTTGGGGAAGTCTGAGGGACACGGGCCTGTGATCTGGTCCGGGGAGACTGGTGGTTGGGCCATGGCAGAGGGGAACTGATGACCTCTGTGCATCTTCTGGGGACCAAACCGCTCCAGACGCCTCATTTTTTTTTTTTTTTTACCTCATTTCAGGTGGGCAGTACTAGGCCAGGCGGCTGTCACGACGCTTCATCCGAGGCTCTGAGTCCCGTGCCGGATGATGGGCAAAGTCGAGACTGGGAATCAGGTGTGCTGGCCCTTAGAGCCTGGCATTGTTTCCTACCTGACATGTCATGCAGCTTCCAAGGGGTTCCCCAAAGGACGCCTGAATAACGAGCAGAAATGGGTTGTCTATAGAGTGTTGTCCCTAAAGGAAAAGCAATTCCAAGTGCACATCGTAATGACAGCACCCCGGCAGTGACACCTCTGTACCCAACAGGACACCTACTTGGGGCAAGGTTCTGGGCTGAGCACACTATAAACACAGCATCATCTTACTGTTATCCCTATTCTGTAGATGGTTAGGTTCACAGGTAAACCCCATCCGTCAACCAGAATTCAAGCTTAACGGCTATCTTCCAGACCACTGCTCTTCACTGCCTCTCTGAAGAAAAAACACAGGTGGGCTCTGTCATCTTAAAAATGCCACCCCGAGGCAGCCACGCCCCAGTACCCTGTGGATTTTTCTAGTTCTAATTAATGTCTAGGTCTTATTTCAGTTGCTTGCACGGACGGTAATAGCCTGATCCGCGGATATGAATAAAACAGGTCCCCCATCCCCCAAGCAATTCCAAGGGCTCTGATGAAATGCAGGTAAATGAGGGCAGCTTGAGCATTTCGAAATGGAACATGTGCCACTGGTTGGACTTATAATCAAAAGAGAGAGCGCGCAAGCCTTAGGCCCACTTTCCCCCGAGACACTGCTCATGACAATTGGCCCTCATCAGCTCTTACAAGAAAGGGCGCTGATGAGTGAGTCCAGCACTGGCCCCGCTCCTGGCCTGCTGATTGTCCTGGGCCAGGTCACTTCTCCTCCTTGAACCTCAAACTGCTCGTGTGCGGAGTGGACCCAGGACGGTACCTACCAGAGGGTCGGGAGAACGGATCAAGGGTACCCATGGGAAGTGCCTGGCACTGCGCCGGGCCCCCAGTAAAGGATCGAATTCGTATTCATTAAAGGATAAACGAGAGTGTGGTTTCAAGGGTGTCAGGGACCCCCAGGGATCACCAGGCTGTAAGCTCCCTGCCCCAGTACCGCCGCCAGTTCCTACGCTGGTGCTGAGCGGCTGCGCCTCTGCCAGGGCAGGTGGCCTTCCCAGCACCACAGGGGAGGACATTCAGGATCCGAGAAATGCACCCTGGACGCCAACTGAGAGCTGGCTTTTCCCAGCACCTGCCCTGCCAGACCCTGGCTTCCCCCGGAGCTCTCTCGCGTCTGAGTGAGAAAATTCATTTCCCAGGCCTCAGCCAGGTGGCCTGGGGAGGGAGGGCGAGGTTGGGAACAGGAAAAGCAACAGCCCTGGTCTCAGGGTTGACAGCGTCCGGTCCCACGGGGATTCAACCGCCCTCAGTTCTACAGGCCAGAAGAGCAGAAAACAGCCTCTTGCCTGGGTCCGGCTCTGCCTCGGGGCCAGGGGGCTCCTGGCTAACGCTGTTTGTGAACCTCCCCCTCTCTCTAATGCCATGTCCCCTGAATCGGTGATATCGAAACGATGAGAAAGAGTGGAGGAGGGTGATTCACGCCGGGACTACGCTGACAATGAAATTCGTTGAAATCAAATTTCTCTCGGGCATGCCAACAACATCCCTCAGCTCTAGGGCGGGTTTGTTTGGTTTCTACTACGATTTTTCTGTTTAATGTCATTATTTTTATTATTTCCCCCTAATGTTTTTATAATGTGCTTACTGTGGAGGTTGCTTCATGCCCGCCAGCTCTCCGGGGGTGGCGGGGGCAGGCTTGCTAACCCACAAAACTGGTGTTTCGCACATTGCTCCAGCCGCTGGGGGGGAGCAGGCCCCACCCTCTCCCCCTTCTCCAGTCCTGTCTTGACAAGGAGCTACACACAACACCTAGAATCGCAGACGTGCTTAACCCCATGCTGAGCAAAACCCCAACATTAATTAGTGAACCCAGCTGACCCTCCCTTTGGGCCACTCACATTTCATTCTCCCAGTTAAGTATCTCTGGTCGCTTTGGTCATTCTTTGAATATCGTGCTTCTAGCTCCATCTTCCACCACCCTACGCTGGGAAGTCACCCTCTCCCTTATTTGCCAATGTTCCCTTAAAATGTGACACTGAGAAAGGCTGAATAAAAATGGTGGCACATCCATATCATGGAATATTAAGCATTTTTTAAAATACTGTAGAACAACTGTCCCTATTAACCCAGAGAGGCATCACAACATATTCTTAAGAGAGTTGGAGAGGAATCGGTTTTGCAGGATTCACTTAATAAAAAACAAACGATTCTCATGAAAATTGTATATGCATGTGCATTTGTTTTGATGTGTTTGTATCAGCATGAATAACAGCGTAGGACACACACCCCGGGCTGTTCACAAGGGTTACCTGGATCAGAGGACGTTGGAAGACTATGGTTTTGTTTCGTTTTTAATGCATCTAATAATATTTAATTAGCTCAGTAAACTCTGTGATGCTGGTAATTTCTGAAGAGTAATTTGATAAAAAGAATTTTCAATCAGCCCTGGCTGGTGTCATGGGCCTGCAAACCAAAGGACCGAGTTTCGATTCCCAGTCAGGGCACATGCCTGGGTTGCAGGCCAGCTCCCGGCAAGGGACACATGAGAGGCAACCATACATTGATATTTCTCTCCCCCTCTCTATCCCTTCACCTCTAAAGATAAATAAATATAATGATAAAAAAAGAATTTTCAATTGATCTATAAGTGACATGTATTCTGATTTTTGTTTTAAGCGTGACAGTCACCCAGTGTCCTGCAGATGTGGTTGGACCTGAGCAGGCTCACTGACGGACACTTGCTGTGCCATCCCAGCCACACAGCCTCATCTGCAACGCCTTGGTGGCTGACGTCCACCAAAAGCCCTCAGTGGTTCTCATTAGAACCGCTACGAAGACCCGTCTTTCCCTCCCATCCTATGTGCTTTTGAACAGGTTTATTTATTTTTTTTCTCCAAGTGCAGGACCTGAAGTTTTTCCTTATGAAATTTTTTCATGTTCATTTTGGCCTTTTGTTCTACTTGTCAAGATCTTTTAAAATTCTGATCTTCTTATCTAGCCTATTAGCTATCCTGCCCAGCTTCGTGCCAATTGCAAATTTGATCAGCAGGTCTTTTACGTCTTGTCCAAGACCCTGATAAAACTGTTCAACAAGACAGAGCCAAGGATATGGTCTTACACGTGCCTGCTTTAGAAGACTAAATTTGTGACTTTTCATTTTTCAATGACTTCCTTTCCTTGTGCACTGGGTTCCTAATAAACAAAGAGGTTTGTGTTGGGTAAATCATCAATAACCGTCACCACTACCTGACTCATTGAGGATAACAACGAACACGAATCACCACCCAACTTGAGCAAACCTGGAACCACCATAGCGTTAGACATGCGGCTCTGTCCACACCTGCGCTGAGGCATCAGAGGGGAGTAGGAGGTGGGGTGGGGTAGGGGGCTGGGCTGAGCAGACAGCGGGAGTAGGGGGAAGGGAAGAGGGAGCAGACAGGTGAAGGCAGGCAGGGGAGAGCTTCAGGAACCAGGCTCCCACACCAGTCTCTCCGACTGCGTGGTCAACACGCAAGTGGCACCCAACAGCCGCTGACAGCTCTCGACCGTGACAGCATAACCGTGTGACCAAGACGTCCCAGCAGACGTAGGCAGCCGCGTCTTCTGCTTTTTGGTTAATGGACCTTCGACACGCCCACTCAAACCACTTCCTCGCAGGCCTCACAGTCTTCATCACCAATGCGTGGTAATGCTTTTCCTCTCCGGGCGGCTGTTTTCCCAGCGCTGTAACTGGGCGAGCGGCCTGCACTGCCCTTCCCTCCCCCAGCGCTGCCCCGCAGCCGACCCAAAGCGGCCCCACTCCTGCCTGGCGTGGCTCCTTCAAACACTCACCTCCGTGATGACAGACGGGAACACAGGCACAGTCCTCGCGGGGGGTTTGCGGTACAACTTGAAGCGACCTTGGGCCCCAGCTTTACCGACTGAAAAGGGACCGTTAGGACTGCAGTGTCTTTCTAAGACTGGATGAGACAGCGCGTGACAAAGAGGTGGCTGCTAAGTGCGTACCAGCTGCATCTGAGCCTGTGACCCGCAGAAGGCACAGGCATGCCTTACTCGGAACTCCTGACCTTGACCCTTTGCAAACAAGGGCAGGGCCATCAAGTGGTTTCTGAAGTCCTCAGTGTTCCATCATTACTCTCCTTGGCCTCCTGAGAATGTGTTGAGAACATGGTGCAGGATTCTCTCAGAGGCACTAAGTCTTTCACTGACCCAACATTTGCTGACTGTCAGCTCTGAGAAACCACTGAGCAGGCATGAGGCACACAGAGGTGAAAGGTTACCCAGGCCAGACCTTGGCAGTTAGGTGACACACTGTCTAGTGTCTATGACCCATAATAGCAAGAAATACCCTTAGACTCAGTACACACGCAAATACACACGCAGCAGCAACAAAAGTTCACGTACCAGACGCTTACTATGCGAAATACCGTATTTTTCGGATTATAAGACGTACTTTCTCCCCAAATTTGGGAGGAAAATGGGGGGGGGTGTCTTATAGTCCGGATATATAGTAGCTTTACATTTACATTGGTGAAATATTATGTTATGTTATTAAATATTTTAGCACATTTTTTGCTTCAAATATTTTTTCTCTTATTTTCCGCCTCTAAAACCTAGGTGCGTCTCTTATGGTCCGAAAATGCGGTACTTGATATTTTTCTGTTCTATTTCATTTTAACAATTGATTTCCCCTACTAATGGGATATTGATAGTTTTAAAGGTTTTATTTATTCTTTTTTTTGGAGAGAGGGGAAGAGAAGGAGAGAGAGGGAGAGGAACATCAATATGTGGTTGCCTCCCCCATGCCCCCCACTGGGGACCTGGCCTGCCACCCAGGCATGTGCCCTGACCAGGAATGGAACCAGCAACCCTTCGGTTCCCGGGCCCGCACTCAATCCACTGAGCTACACCAGCCAGGGAGGATATTGTTAGTTTTAAAACTCCACTCTGGGGTTGGATAGATGTGATAAACTCGGTTATCACACTCACTGGACTTCCACGAGAATGCCAAGCCAAAAGCCCCCAGGCCTGCCTGGGGAGTCAGAGAACCTAACACTTAAGTTCAATGGATTCTCGGAAGTCCCCAGTGCATGTGGTATTTCCGGAAGAGGGAACAGCATGGGCAAACACATGGAGGAAAGACATCTTAAGTGCTTAGGGAACTCTTAAGATGTTTGAGTGGGTAGAATACAATAAGCTTTGGAGAAAATGGGGGAATATAAGGTGTTAGAGATACATTTTAAAAATAAAGAAAGGTGGAAGGACCCATGATTGAACATTCGAAACGTGCTCTGTATTTAAAAAGTGAAGTCTCTGGAGTATCGCTGATTTTTTTTAGCAGCCTCTGGGTATGTTGATTCAGTAAGCGGTGCACTGAGTAGAGGTTTATTCCACTAAATAATAGAGCACCCAACTCAGCACTGTGTCGCCCAAAGGTCCTTTTAGCAGAAGTCACGTCTGCACCATTGACAGCAGGCTCCGCAACCCAGCCAACTGTATCATAAAGAGCTGTGTGGCCTGCTCAAGAGTTTTGGCATTAACCTGGCCAAGGAAGCCAGTGGGAAAATTAAAGCAAGAAAGTACCAAAAACGTGGTAGAGGCATCGGTATTGCTGCAGAACAGCTGCTGGACTCAAAGGATTGGTGGACTGGAGGAAGGCCAAGTGGAGAAGCAGCCGATGTGAACAGGTGACAAGACAGTGGTAGGAGCCGGAAGGGGACTAGGCTGCTGGGGATGAGGGAAAGGGTGTGGCTTAGGGAATACGAAGTTGAGGAAGAGCGTAACCCAGGGACTGATTGGCTGTGGGTGGTAAGAGAGGGAAAATTCCAGGATGACTCACTAAGTTAGAAAGCTGAATGGCTGGGAGGGTTGTGGAGTTCCCCAAGGAGCAGATTTGGGGTAGTTGGGGAAGGATCAGGAGGATCCGCACCGTATAAAGACCCTGCCAGGGGACCCCGATCAGTGTCCCCTGACAGACACCCACACCCAGGAACTGGAGAGCCACCCTCCTGGCCGGGACCACCTGCGCAATCACCGGCTGAGCCAGCAGGAAGCAGAGGCATCAGCTTGCTGGTGCGCATGGAATGACGTGCGGTCGCTGCCGCCCACACAGCAGCCCCTTCTCCTGTGGACGCTGGATGCCTTGGGGGTTGGGGGGCGGCAAAGCAATTCCTCTCTCCAGCTGGGCATAGGAGAGACTTGGATGGAGAGGACAATATAGGAAACAGAAAGAAGCATTTATCAGCTCTGCCTCCAGAAAGAATCACTGTAATCATTGTAATGTGGTTATGTAGGAGAATGCTGTTCTTTGCAGAAATTCGGTATTTAGAATTAGTGTTATTATCAGTTTCTGGATTCGCAGGAGAGCAGTATCTAGAGACTGTTTCAGCTTTCCCTCAGACCCAAGGTTTAGAGGGTGTCACCTGTAACGTATCCCCCCAAACGGCGTGACCAAGTCCTAACCCCAGTAACTGTGAATAAAACCTTTTTTGGAAAGAGGCCATTCGAAAGATGTAATTAGGTTAAGAGCAGATGAAATCATCTTGCATTTAGACTGGGCCAGAAGTTGAATGACTAGTGTCCTTAGAAGAGAAGAGAAAAGCAGATTGGAGAGACGCGGACCCAGAGATACAGAGAAGAAAATAACCGTGAGAAGACGGAGGCAGAGATTGGAGTGATGCGTCACCCAGCCAAGATAGTTGCTGGAGGCCACCAGATGCTGAGAGAGAGGCATGACACCAATTCTCCTCTGAGCCTCGGGAGAGAACCAACCCTGGCTACATGTTCATTTTGGACTTCTTGCTTCCAGAACTGCAAGAGAATAAATTTCTGCCATTCTCAGCCACCATGTTCGTGGCGATTTGTTACAGCAATCCTAGGAAACCGAGACAATTCCATTTACTGCTTTCAGGGCATTTGTGCCAAGTCCACCCCGTGACCATCTCAGAAGTGATTACTACTCTCTGTCCACTTCCCTTCACATAGACATGTCTCCTCAGTTCGGGTCTCTGTTTTCCACCTTTTCTTCGCTTTTTTTTTTCATAGCAGCAGATTTTATTCCCATCTCAGATGATAGTCAGAGCTCAGGAGAATAGCCAATTAAGCTGGTCTTCACTGAAGTCCTGAGGTATACCAGATGCAAAGTGCCCTGTAGATCCCGAGTGTGATAAGGAGCAAAAAAAAGTAATTTTTTCTTAAGCACTTGGTAGGAAGGTTAAAGAGTCTTCTCGGCTTGCAATCCCTTTATTTCTATGTCACCGTTGGTTTGCCTGAGGAGGTAAGATGCATGTTCTCCATCTTAAACTTGTACCTGTTTGATCTGTGGTCCAGTTGCCCTAGAGAGCAAATTATTTCCCCAGATTGTCAAAGTTTACTAACTGACTCTGATACTTTACTATCGACATTGCAAATTCTGGTGAGCCTTAAAATGTGAACTTCTGTCCTGAAAATTTGAAACTTGAATAAAAGAACCTAGCCAAATCCTTATGTTGCCTCAGCCTAGTTATTTAACCTCTTTGGTCCAAAAGACATCTTATGAATTAATTAATGATTGAAACAGGCTTCAAAAATGCTATGCAAATGATAAGCATTATTAGAAGGCCATGCGAATCTGAGACAAAGAAGGGAGCCGGACTCCAAACTGAGGATTGTAACCAAGAAGCACATGTAGGCATTTAGGAATGTGAAGGAATTATTAATATTGGTTACTATGGTGTATTTGTGTTTTCTAATCGAGATTGAGGTGAGAAGCTGTTAAAACGCGGATTCGGCTTTGAAACCCACGTGAGCCCAGACGCTCTGTAAGTAGCTACACTTGAGCAAATGCCTGCACGTCACGGCCGAATCGAAAGACCGAAGCAAACCGGAGCTGGGGAAGAAGCAGGCGCACAGAACAAATGCGGTCCGCACACGCGTGAGCACAAACTATTCATTGCGCTCGTGGAAGCCACACGATTGGCATTCGCAGATGTCCATGTGCGCGGTTCAAGTTCTGAAAAAAATGAAACCTCTTGAACCCACCTAATTTTAATATTAGACTCATTAAGGAGATAAAACCTCTCTCCAGTCACTGGGCTGTGGGAGCCGTCCAGGCAAAGAGGCTTAGTTTTCTGTTTTCTGTCCCTCAGTAAATGGACCCCCCACTTTAAAGGGGTCAGGGGCAGCCACCGATCCTTATAATTATCAACAAAATGAGGCGCTAATTCATTCCTTTAAAAAAAATCACTCAGATTAAGCAATTAAGATGCATCTGTAATGTCTTCTAAAAGGAATAAAAAAATAAAACCGACCTTAACAACAACGAAAATCAAGAAATAACCCAGTCAAGCTTTTTTCTACGTAAACAACTTCTGGCTTCAGCAATTATAGAAAAAAAAAAATGATTTTTGCCTGATTGGAAAGGCAGCCTTTCGTGTCCAAGCCTGACTTTTTGTTCTTATGCCTGAGCGGCACGCTAAAGCCACCAGGTCCGCGTGGTCTTCGGTTCACCAGGCAGAAGCGGGGCTCTCTGGGCCGGAGCCTCTCCTTTCGCAGTTGTCATGGTCCGTGGACAGGCAGCTGCGACCGTGTGGCCTGGGACTAACACGCTCATTCGGGCACCAGAGAGTAAGACATACCAGGACATCTTTCTGCCTTCCTAGATATTTCCTTCTGAAATGAAAACAAATGTTTGATCTTTATAGTCCATGCTCCTTTTGTTGCTGATAATTCCGGTGCAGTCGAATAAATAACCAATTATGGCCAAAGAGGCCCTCAGGATCGTCTGGGCATATGATGGTCCTCTAACAATGCTAACTACTTGAGATCACGTGGTCCTTGAAGGAGCTACAGGTGCTTGTTCTGCACCTATATCATTAACTGCATGATAAAAATGGTAAGCACTCAAAAATTTGGTGAAACTCATTTGTAGGCATTCATTTTGAAAGAGTACTAAGGTTATAATGGGAGCCAACCCAGAGGGTCTTGGGGCGCAGGGATGTAGCTGTATGTATTTGGCCCCCCTGAACCTTGGAGTGTCAAGGGTACTTTGTAGGATTCTGCCTCCCTGACAGATGGTAGAAAGGTAGGTGGTGACAGATAGAGAGATCGATCGATCGATCGATCGATCTCTAATGAAAACGCCCTTTTATATTCTTCCCTAATCTGTTCAAGCTCCTGAAATAGCAGGATTGGTGGGAATGGCAGAATCTCCTGAAAAGTTAGAATAATTAAGGAAAATGTCAACAGAAAGAAAAGAAAGATTCTAAGCCTTGCAATAAATATAAACTGTCTTATATTCTGAAAGAAAAGTACTCAAGAAGTTGAAGTCTTTGTGGTGGCCATCTCAGCAAGTCCCGGGTCCTAACTTCTCCCCCATGTTCTCCTGTCTTCAAGAGTAGCTTCCTTCTAACAGTGTGTTCTCCTCTCTGGCCACCTTTTGAGAAACCCCACGGGATCCAGCCCTTCCGCAGCAGTGCATTTCCCAGGGCTGAGATATTTAGTCTGTATTAATAGCCAGGTGACTCCAAGCTAATAGATCTCAATGGCCTTTGGCACTGCACATTCTAAGGTGTTGCTGGAGCTCGGACTCTCAAGTTCAACACAGAACGCAGCATGGGTGTGGTTTGCCCTTTAGGCCATGAGCTAAAGACATACCTGTCCTTGTTCTGAATAGGTAATTCTTAGATCTCTCTCTCTCTCTCTCTCTCTCTCTCTCTCTCTCACACACACACACACACACACACACACACACACACAACTAAAGGACAAGGGTGAAGAAGAGAAATATTTTTTCTAACCCAGTCTGAACTTGCAAGGCAGGCAGATTTCTTTTTCAGAGCAGTGCTAATTCTTTTCCTTGACTCTTCCTTCCCTGGCCCTCCCTCCCGTTTACAAATTGTGTCCTGGTGGGCCTTCCTGAGGTCAGAAACTGACCTACCAGGAAGCCAGAGACCTCTTAAAAATCCCTGACCACACAAAGAGCCTCCTGAGTGTTTCATGCATTCGTTTACTCACTGATTCCATCAACACACGTTTATTACTTCTCCCAGGCATCGTGCTAGGAGCTTGGAGCACAGTGGTTGACACAGCTGCCCGCAGTCCCCTGCCTTAATCTAGAGCAGGCTTCTGGGCATCGCACCCTCCTCCCCATCCTCTGGGCGGAAGAGAGTGGAGAGCTTTCCTCCAGCTACATTTATGGGAAGTCACATGGGAATGTGACCCCCTAAATGAGCCATAATTTTAACATTGATTTAGAGCAGGTTGCCTTTTATTCGGAGAGCTGTTGGTACAGATTTACTGTAACACAAAGCAGTGAACTATCTGATCCTGGGAGGGCCTTTTGGATTTTTCTGATTGCATAATCAGATGATTCATAGCGTCAAAGCCCAGAGCTCAAGGATTATCTAGCCTCATTTCTCGGACGAAGAGACCGAGGGACAGAGATGTGAAGGATTTTGTCCACAGTGAAACAAGTCATCAGCAGAAGAGCAAGAGCTAGCTGAGTCTACTCCCTGCCGGCCCTAGGCTCCCCCCACCACATTCCGCCGCGTTATGAAGACGAGCTGCCTTCTGGAATCTGGCATCTCGCCGCTCTGCTGAAGCTGCCAGTCACCACTGGCCAGTTCAAGAGTAACGTCATATTCTCTTTGTTGGCCTCTTTCCAATTCTACTCCCATTCAGAAGCAGCGGCTAACAGATATGGCACCAACTGCCTAGCCACGCTCCATCTTGGGAATCAGCATTCCTCTTCCAAAGCAAAGTGCGAAAATGTATAAAACAGAGCTGGATGGTAAAAAGCAAGAGACAGTGCGTCGGAAGGCATTTACTCGCTTTGATTATTGCGTTAGAAACCAGACTCTTTCAAACTTACCTAAGAAGAACCCACAGAGAAGTAGCAAGAAGGCAAGGCCTGGAGGTTTTCAGAAATGGTGCGCTTCGCATTTTTATCCATTAGCAAGTGAGGGCAGTGACGGATTAACTGCACCCTGCCGTGGGGTATGTCATCCGAGCCTATGGAAGCTGACATTCTGATTTTCCCACGTGCACTATGCACTTCATTCACTAAAATGAGAAGACATGGTTTTGTTATCAAATGTCCGAGTGTTTGCATTCTTTTACTGATTCATACAACTAGAGCTCGCATCTTGAAATATATA